>JABBOT010000003.1:22254872-22566259 GCA_016165875.1 Acanthopleura granulata
TTTTCTCTTCAAACTGTTGAGTGTAAAAGTCTGGACACCAACTTCATTCAAATTGAAAGTAAAAAATCATGCCAATTCGTCACTCTGCGAAAGAAAAAAAATTAATTATCTCCATGGGCTGAACTGTATGAACACCAAAAACATATTACTCAGCACTACATCATGGCAGTGTTATTGCTCATTTATCCCAATATAATCCCTGCACAAATGTACATCACGGCGAATTAATACATTCTAGGCAACATCTTTGAATGAATGACCTTCATGTAATTTACTTGAACGACAGGAAATACCTTAGACACTGTAAATGTATTTGAACAGGTAACGTATATTTAGACAGCGAGCTCCCAGTACATTATTCTGTCTCACATTGTGAGTCTTTGAATGAAGTAAAACATACAGCAAAAACAATACTTGGCTGTCAAATGTGTACCACGAACATGAATCAGCACATGGGTGCTGGAGTATCTCTTGATCTGATACATAAACTGCAACTGGGCACTGTTTCTCGGAAGTATCAAAGTCATCCTCACTGTTCCAAAATTCAGATATGATACCACTGATTGCTTCAACTTCGTTGACTTCTTCGTCGAAAGTTTCGTGAATTTCGTCTTCCATCAGTGGCGGCGCGGACCCGGAACAAACACGTGCACAGAGAAACTCATTTAATAAATGTTTTCGGGATTTTCTCGTGTTCTTCTATGTGAGACACTCGATTGCTGCGGAAATTACACCGATTACAACTAAGAGCTGACAATGTGGGCTTAAAATTCTACGAGGAAATCTATATTTTCTGGGCCCATTTTCATTACTCGTGTTAATCTGTCAAAATCCACATGCTAGCGAGAACCGTAAGGTAACAAAACTCTCCGCAGACTTCGACAGCTTTCGGTCAGTGCAACTGTTTTGTAGAATTTAACTGTGCATTGAAACATTGCGTTGTGTGTATGGACAAGCAGAGTTCAATGCGTAATAAACAAGGCTACGTCCATTAACAAACCCATCAGTGCATTTCGATGGGGAAGTCTCGTTAACGAAGTACCCAAATTACTTACGGTACTCACAGAGGTAAACCAGGAACGCGGACCTCGGCGAGATAAAACGTCCACGCATTTGTATCAGGTAAGAAAAAACTTTATTTAAACCGCACCAATCCAATGTTACGCATTGTATTTAATCCTCGTTTGATGGTGTTTCCACATTTAAGAACTATATGTTTTACAGGACTCCCAAGACTCGGCCGGGGATCCCCAATCACATTTCCAGGCGCTCAGGTCAGTGCAGTCTGAGCGTACTTTAAATGTGCAAGATTATATCATTTTCTTTTATCATCAGCCGTGACATGTGCACATAGTTGTTTAATTTCCAGAAACCATTCTTGGCATTCTTAAAAGCTCAGTTCTCAACAAACTGCTGACTGGATGAGCAGAGTCCTACCTTAAAGGTATTTCACGAGAGTGTAATGTTTAACAAATCACTGAATTTGAATATTTCCCTGATACATGTAGTTAATTTAATTTGTTATTATTTTTTTTTTAGTATTTTTTTATATTTCTTCACTTAATACATCTCACAAACATCCAGACTGAGCAACAACAGACAGTTTCATTTGTATTTGTGGTTACATATACTATTATCCTCAAACAAATAAGAAAAACTGTAATTTATTTTTTGTGTGCAAATGTCTTGTCAGTATCAGCTATGTACATGCGTCACACGAAACTATCTCCAGGTTGCCGCGTGAGTACGACGTTGACTATTGAAACTGATGCCACTCAAATGTAAAACATAAGCCTAGTGACTACTCTACTTTTAATCTTGTTTTAATACTTTGATTCAAGATTTTAACTAACCATAAAGTAAATTCAATTTTAAACATCTGAATACAAGAGAGACAAGCGTTGTAAAAAATACTGAGTCTCTCTACAACTGAGTGGAAGGAATATGACTGCATTGTGTGCAGTGTATTGTTTCCTCTACATGATAGTTAGATCCATTACATGGTAGCACTATATTTTATAAAAGTTGTTGAAACATACTGCTACATTAAGAACGTTCGGTTATATCATACATACTGAAATATCATTATGAAAATAACGAAAATACTGACCCTCCATTTTTTCTTAAATTTTCAGAGGGCCTTTGTTCATAACAGTCGGCTCTTCCATGGACAAAGATGGGCAGCCGAGCACCTTTCAGTTTTCGCCCAAATTTAGGAAATTTTTACAAATGGTAGAGGAAGACACCGCTGTCAATAAATTCGATCTACTGCGTGCACGAGAGGAAAGAGGAATTTTGCATATTACAGTCATTAATTAATTTTACGGTTTTTGTTTTATAAGTATGGTACCTAAAAATACTGTTTGCCCGGTTTCACTTGTTAATAATTTTATTACATGTATTTCTTTCCTGCTCTTTCTACACAATTTATATATGTATACAGTATTGGAAAACATTCTGTAATGTATTTATATAATTTTACATGTTTTAAACCAATAAAAATGTTACAGTTTTGATTTGCCGCATATAAATCCGTGTATTTTTGTCTACTCTATAACTTTTACATTAGAATTGTTTAAGAAGTTCCAGTGTACAAATATTATCAGGTTTAAGGTCTTGTGCAGAACTGAGCAAGTGTACAGGATATCATAAAACAATACACAGTTCACGCTGTGTCAAGTCGCCAGTTGGACTTGCCTGGCCACTGCCTTTTTGCTTTTGCCACAAATCACTTGGTTTTGACTGGTAAGGATATATAGGCTATACTATTTTCATTAAGAAATGACGTGGAAATGCAGTGTGTATACGTGTGTCTGTAGACATAGGAAAGTTTAGGATATCCAGACAAATGATATGAGTTTATTTATTAATGTGATTAGAATGAATGAATGATTATGGCTTTTAACGCCACATCGGCAATATCTCAGCCATATCGTGGCGATAATGTGATTAGTGTTTTACGCCGTACTCAATAATATTTCACGTACTCAATAATATAAATAAAGAACTGAAGACTGCATTTTTAAAACAGTGCCTACCGGTTTGCTTACTTTTTAAGTAGTTCATGAAAGGCTACCCTTAAAGAAGTAAACAAACCGGTGTAGGGACCGTTTCAAAAAGGTGTCTTCAGTTTTTATGGAGCTTCGCGAGCTTCACATCCAGTTTACATCCATTGGACATACGTGACACATACGAAATACATACGTAACACGTATGTACGTTACATTTGGTTAACATGAATCAAGTTCCACATACGTGTCACGAATGTGGCACATACGTGACACATATGAAACCGTACATGCGTGTCTGATGATAGGTTAGAAAATCCTGTGACACGTATGTGAAACACATACGTATATTTCATGTGACACATATGGCTCACATGCTTGCAGTATTTGCCCGTGTATTTGCCTGTGTATATAACATGCAGTTATTATTTATACACATTGAAATCCGAATATTTCCTTCACTAATAAAAGTGTTATTTTCATCGAGGTGAAATATCACATTGTGATATTTTACACCCAGACGTCATGACGTCCAAAAAGAAACGTTTTATTTCATATATCTGATTTCCAAGTTGATCTCAGCGGAATGACGTCATAATGCAAGTTTAGTCAATTGCTATATTCTCACGTCACGTAGGAAGACACGACGTCATATAACACGTCATTTACACGAGGTCATGTCTGTGACAGCCTACGGCCGGAAAAACCATAAATATTGTTCTCGTACGATGTGGAAATGATAACCATTATCATTTCCACCTTTTACGAGAAAAATATTTATTGTATTCAACATACAATCAACGTTCAATCAATGCGCAATATCCTCTATGTACCACACATGTAGCTATCATTCCGATAACTTCGTTAGATATCACATATAGCATGACACATTATTGATTTACAACCCCACCTGCATGCTCTCAAGTATGAATGATTTCGGTATAGTCACCGCATGATACACATATATGACATACCTTAGCAATTCTTGGCTAATAATGCATGGTAATACTGTATAAAATACAAATAGACTTATGTCTCTATCAAGCTAAAATATGTTTCAACTAAAAAGAGAAACATGAGGATTCAAACTCCCTCTCAAAAGCTATTTATATCTCTTATTTTAGAGACTTTATCAATTCACAGTACTATGAAAGAACGCCTCCTCAACTTTGTCAGAAATACGGATTAAAATTTGGGAAAAAACTATGAAATATTTAGGCCAAAATATAACATAAGATATTCATCGAATTAGACTTCAGAATGATATTTTAAATCATAATAAGATATATACATCATAGGTAAATTATCAACATAGATAGCTTTAGGTTTTCAGTTCATGTTTTGAAAATTAAATTTGACCGCAAATGTGTATGTGTATATTTTCAGACTTTAACAACAGCTTATTTGCCAGTACAGACTTGCTGAGTTTTTTGGATTCCCGGATGTCTTGCCTAAGCAGAGGGTCAGATCTGTTGGTTATTCCAGACAGCCAAAGCAATCTGACTCAGTTGGATAACGGCAGCTATTGGATAGGACTGACTCGCTTCTCAATTATTTGGTATCCAGGTAATGTACTGGCTACATCGTTAGTACGTTCGTACAAAATTCGTACGAAATGATGATATTGAAGTAAATCAAGCGTAGAGGGAAGCGCATGCGCTGTGAAAGGTCTAGTAACTTACACCTAAAACAGTGTCCATTCTTGACAGATGAAATGCACGCATTCAATACACGTAATGGATCGCGTATCAATTCCCCTGTTATTCAGTTCCTTTACTGTAAGAATGACAGGCTTTCATTTGGTTTATTTGTGTATAATAATCAGTGACGAATTGTTGTGTGTATCAGAATATTTGTCGTAATACAAGCTTCCTTGTTATTGCAATCAGATCAGCCGGCGCTGTTTTATTCCATGCCGGACTTCGACAATCACTATATAGGTGGATGTTTTTTTGTCGACCCGATGTCTATTCCCGGTCATTGGTTTGTGGATAACTGTACCAGGCACAGGCATGCGCTGTGCATCCAAGGTAAGCAGGAAGAAAGTCATTTCATCAAAGTGGTTGTTGACCTCTTAATCTCACCTCGGGTAGAGTGTTTGCTTCTCATGTTGTATTCACTAAAAAGGTAATTTTCGTGAAATGATATAAAAGGCTGGAATGCATAACTACACCTATAAGTTGGATTTTTATACTTGTGTAAAGACGACCTGTGTGTAAAGCATATTACACGTATATACATTCTGCATGGAATTCTCGTCATTCTCCTGTCAATAATTATATTTTAGAGTTGTACGCTTACATTTATTAACACAAAATAGCTTAGTCAGGTTCAACAAATCTAGTGAAATACAGTATACGGTTTAACTAGCATTATATAGCGTACGAACTTTACGCTACGGGGAGATAATCGGAAGGGAAGATATTTAATTCCTGTATCTGAATTGTCTAACTTGGATTAATGCCTTACATAGCTAATCTTTGGAAAGGCTCAGAGATTAACGCAGCCAATCAAAGCTTTGTTTTGTGGTTGCTATTAGAGATATTCAGCGTAGTGGGAACTCCAAAGCCCGCCAAATTTCAGTCGTTGACGGGGCATCAGACGGGCAGGACGTTTTAAAACAATATTCTGGACTACGATAAGAACTTTTTATCAATTCCCACCCACCCACCTCTCCGAATGAGCATTACTGACATTGTTTCTGATGGACTGTTAATAATATTAGCACTCTTATTCTGTGTCTTGCAAGGCGGGTGTTGCTTGTAGCGAGTTGTTATTGTATAAAAGGGCGGTGGTTTTCATGGATAATAGGTATCTGTATAGGCACTGATGACGGTATGGTATGCTTGTCTGCGAAAAAACCCAGTGAGTATTTGGAGTCCGCCAGAGTAATAACTCTGGGGGCAGCTCTGTTGCGGTGTGTGCATTTATTGTCTGTCTGTGTAAAAACCCAGAGGACGGTTGGTGCATATAATCTAACTTATAAGGATCAGTTTGGCCTGTTGGTGATAATTTGAATAGTCACCCGGGGTAGGGAATTCAAATGAGGAGGGAGTCGGCCGAAGTTTAACCCCTTGGAATCCAGTAGGGACAGCCAGCAATAGGTTTTTTGTCTTACCCATGAACGCCCAATGCCATCACAACATGTTTTGACCTTATCAGAATACAGCCCTGGCCATTTTCTTCCATATCTGAACTGCTTTTTGGCTTTCCCAGTATTTAAATATGCGAGTTATGCGGATACCCAGTCAAACGAAATGAGTTTTGCAGTTCCAGTGTTGTTGTTGTTTTTTTTTTTTAGTTTTGTGTCCTTTAGTGTAGCGTATAGGTGTATGTTTTACCAGACCCCGAGGGGCATGTCATTCCGGACCAGGATTCTCTACCCCAGAACGACAGTATCATCTTCATCCCCGATGAAGGCGGTGTCGAGTGGTGTAAGGGAGAGAAAGTGTGTCAGGATCACGGTGGACATCTAGTGGTGATTCCTGATCAGAACGTCGATGCTCTCGTCCTCAAATTTCTGGAAAACATTTTCGGGGATGTGTGGATAGGTGGCAAGATTCCCTCCCGACCCTGGTCCACCGTAAAAGGTAACATATTCAGGTTGCAAAAAAAAAGAGATCATCTTTGTTAAATAACTTCCAAGTCACTATAGCACTATCTAACTGGAAGCCTTACCAAAACCCTTGTGTGCGGACACATTTTCATAGGAAATATTAAGGAGCGGGCTAAACCAGTGTTTCAACTGGGAGGCACAGCCTCAGGAATGGGGGGAGCACAACAGATCCCTGTACGAGCGTCGTACTAAATTCACGTCAGGTGTTACCCAGCAATTAAACGCCACAGACTGCTACAAAAGCCATAAGTGATCATGCTTGAAAATCAAACGAGGAATGTTGGGCAATAAATACGTTGCCAAAGGCCAGAGGTTTAATCCGGGCACTCCCGTTTCTTCCACCCATGTCTAATAAGGTACATACACTTAGCTGTCTCGGCTATCCTACAATGTGTTCCAACCTTTGGCAGCTAAACGCCAACAAGCTAATTTCGCGCATTTATGCGATCCGTTTCTATGCATGCGTACTGGAATCTTCCATAGGGCTCATATATCTTGGACACCAAGGCGTGAAACCGATATCCAAAAACACACAAGGTTTTTTCCAACATAGTTGTCAATATCGCATATGCATAATACTATGTGCATGCATTTTCATCGCGCATGGCAAACCTATAACATTAAACAATTGGAACTGCATTTTGTCCATTCAGAGTTACAGAAAACCGAGTTTTTTTTTTAATCCAATGGTTTATAGCGCATGGAAACCTACGACTTACGGAAAATATGATATATATCCTATCTGCGATTGTCTTGTCGATAAGACATTTCATATTATGCATAATAACGCGGACGGCAGTTCATTGCACGTTTCATATATACATGATAATCACACACAATATTTAATGACATTTGAAAACATTGAAAGTTTGGAACGACTGGTTGTTACGAATCCCGTCCTTAAAATACTGTATTATATTTTTTTATTTGCTTTTTCACTAACCGGGTGTTTGTCTGACTCACATTTTCCCCTCTATACACGTTATAGCCTGCACTGCTTTTCAGTCGAGCGTTCGCGAGGTTTCTGTGTTTATGAGTTTCGTGTCATTGTACATAGAGCGTACATTTTGCAAAGATATATCTGTGTTGTAAACATGTTTACGATGTTAACGTTACGTTCTTTACGTTAGCTTATAAAAGTTGTACAGCTTTTAGTCATAATTACGTCCTCTGGAGGTTTTTGCTGGAATATCGTTGTCGCCTGGTACATTCGTCAATTTGTACTCCATTTTTCTGTATGTAGCACTCTGTCAGCGTGTGCTTGGCCACTTGCTATTTTTTTAGTGCTTTTCTTGGAGCTTGTATCGCTCATTGTCTCTGTGCGTTTACGTGCATTTCATCCTAGGTGCAATTGCTCCAAAGGTTGCTGAACTAACCTACGTACATCGTCGCAAATGCTACCGGATTCAACACTACTAAGTCCCTCGCACCGTTCAATTCAGCGCGGCCGTCCTTACAACTGCCTTCCACGTGAAGTAGAAACACTAGGGTTCAACTCTCAGACAGGGATAAACCTTACACAAGATCAACAAAGAAACACGAAGACACTCTAAGTTCAATACATATATGTTTAAAAAATAGACAAATAGTACAACTGACAATAGTATACAAAATCAAAGAGATAATTACAAAAATATATAGTTTCTTACTGATGATACCTTCAAAATGTGAATCCAAAGTCAAGTCAGTCCACGTAAATATCGAATCCACAGTCCTTGGGAATTCTCATATTGAAGGATGACAGTCCTGTAAGTGACAAACAGCAGTGGGCACGGTGCACAGACTATGGTATATGTCCAAGTCCTCGGCAAGGTGCAACTTTCCTGGGCTGAAGGGTTGACAATAGCGTCCGTGATGCCGAGCTGGCGATGTATGTTTCACACCTCGGAAATATACACCAAGTCACTTTTAGGGTAAACTTGAATGAAATGTACGTAATCGCACAAAGAGACAATGAGCGACACAAGCTCCAAAAGAACATCTCAAACCAAATAGCAAGTGGCGAAACACAAGCTCACAAATGTACTACGTACAGAAACATGGAGTACAAAATGACAAATGTCGCATTTCATTAAAGCCGATATCTCCAAATCCCACAAAATCCTTCTAAGTGGAAGAGTGCAAATGTTACTCCTCTCACATGAACTTGAGTAAATGACTGCGACTGCCTTACAACTTTGTCACTCATATTTATAGACTAACGTAAAGAAAATTCTGGATGGTTTGTTCGTAAACATGTTTACAATATGTGTACATCTTTCCTGAATGTACGGTCTACGTACAATGACACGAAACTGAAAAACACAGAAGCCTCGAGAAGGATTGAATTCCAGTGAAGGCCACAAAGTACATAGAGAAAAAAATGTAGGTCAGACACAGACCTGGTTAGCGTGAAAACAAATAATAAAATACAATCCAATATCTTAAAGAAGGGGTTCGTAACAACGCCTACAGTTCTGTCGTCAGATGATTTGTCAGGTGGAACAAGCGGCGGGGGCGGTACATCCAGTTATGTTTGCTTATACCATTCTACACAAATGTTAACCTCATCGCCTCGATGTTCTGGTGACTCGAGCCTCGGGACATCCGCGGTCAATACCGGGTCGGATCATACCAAAGACTTTAAAAATGGTACTTGCTGCTGCCTCGCTTGGCGCTCGGCACTGAGAGGCTAGAGCAAGGAAACAGGGCTGGACAGCACGGTGTCAGTATAATGTGACTGGGTGGGGTGTCATGTCTGGTGTCTTCGGCATAATGCTTCATAGGCAGCAGCACTTTGACGGTATGGACTCGCCCTTCCACAAGAAGACACGGCCTGGCATATGACATGTCATATGATCGAAAAATTGTTGGGTACGACGTAAAAACCCAAGTATACATACATACAAATCTTAACCATGCTTTTGCCCGTTTATCGCAGGTCAACGCCTGTATCACTATTCCGGGTGCTGCTCGTTTGTACAGACAGATGAAAGTGAAACGTTTCCCGCACAAACGAACTGTGCGGCAATCTGCGTGCCACTGTGTAAACAACATGGATTTCAGTACGCATACCTGAAGGTGAGTCTCATCATTTCAAATACTTCATACATGTAAGTCACGATGTAGGCATCTAAGGTAAGGGCGTTAACAGATGTGCAAACGTATGAACTGTTCATCGATTTTATCAGAAAGTTAAAAATGAAATGTAGAGCTTGCACGTCCTATTTTTATTCAACCAGTCGATACGACCTATTGCTACCTGTGAGGACGACTTACGCCAGCAATTCCATAATAGCCTCAAAAATGTTATATCAGATCTTGCTCTGCGTCAGAAATAGCTTTGTACAATCGGTGTGGTCTGTATTTTAAACCTACAAATTTACGTTTTGTAACACAACTTTAATAGATCTATATTTGTATTCGCTGAATGAATAAAATGCGATATGTGGACAATCAGCGGTATGTTTTCTGTGGTGTTTCAGCCTGAGATTTGTGCCTGCTCTAACACAACGTGTCCGGAGGATTATAGTGGTTTATGTCCTGACAAGTGCCAAGGGCTTGAGGAACTTCCTGAAACATGTGGAAACGGGCAAGAAAACTTCTATACAGTATATGATACCACAGGTACTTCACAAGTTAGAGTCGAAGTGGTTAACCTGGAACTACAGCCAAGTTCAAATGTTATTCTTGTCATTCTTCTTATTTTTATACATTTCTACTCGGTTTAATATTTGTATCAAAATACTGGGCTTCAGTGAAAGGGTTGTTAAATGTTGTGTCATATTTACGTGTAACTGACTGCATGTGCAAACGGCTATCTATGATAATTTTTTAACACGAACATGTATGCATGTATATATTATACAAGCATATGTACATGTATACATGTATATATTTGGATGAATAAATAAACAGCTTTAGAAGAAAGTAATTTGTGTAAACAATGGGAATAATATAGTAAATTAGGAAGCCGTACTTCCATTGAGTTTTCTTCGGAAATATAAGTCGTTGTCATATTACTGAAACATTGATAATTACGAGGCACTCACTCGAAAATACAAGAAATATCCCCCCCCCCCTCCGCAAACAAAAAAAAAGAAGAAAAAAATTTCAAGCGCCTGAATTTTAAACCATGCATGCTTAACGCATTGTTATCACAAATCGAAGTGCTGATTGGGTAGTCGAAACGTGTTTGAATACACGTTGCACCTTATATAATTTTAAAGATACCTTATCTGTCACAAATCATCAGATAATCATCATGTAACGTCGCCTTTCGATAGACTTTAGATACATCATATGCAAATTGTTGATAATTATGCGGCGGGGATGGAAGTGGGTGGTGGTAAAAGTACAAGGAACAACGCCGAAATTGTGGAATGGCGCTCAACAGGCGTTGAAAAATTAGATTCGAGCCTAACGAGCCTTATAAATGTATCAAAATCTGTAATTCGACTTCCATACCTTTTGGAGTTAAGGAATAATGGCTCATTCCACTAATTGGACTCACAAGTGTTATATGCAAAATGAATATGTTCATCGAAAGTACAAACATTTTGGCTGATTTAAATGAATCTGTGTTTTACAGAACTGGATTTGCCACCATGGAATCCAGATGGTCTACAAACAATTTACTACTGCGCTGCACTTGAAATTAAGGGATCAACTGCTTTTCTGACTTCTTGGGGCTGTGACGCTAGTTTTCAGTATATGTGCTCAATGAACGGTAAGTGTGTAAGTTGGAAAACCGACCATGAAAGAACGTGAAGTAAACCATATATAACAGAGTGCAATCGTTTGCATTCTCCAAAACGCAACGTACAGTTTAGGCATAGTGCATTTTCTTATTTATTGATCATTAGAATAAGACAGAAATCGCTACATATGATTAGGAATAGGGTTAACCGAGAGGTATATTATTGAATTCCTGGCCTACAGTTCGCGGGTGTAAGCCCAGCTCTTGTTGGTTTGATTTTGTCTACGGCCTCCGTCCTGTAGTTTGTCTTCATTACCCATGGATATACCTGAGAAAAAGTATGAAGTATATCTGGAAACACGGATTGAATATTAATAAATAAAGCATAAAAACTGCTGTAGATGACAGAGTTCAGGTTCGAATAGAATGGTTTAAAACTATGGCGTTTAAACCTTTCAGGGGCGTGATAAATTTGACAATTTGGCAATTTCGTTTACTCACGTACGCCTTGCAGGAAATTCTAATAGTTTATTTCAAATGTTTTCACCTTACCTAAACATAAAGTGAGTTTCTGATATTTACATTTTTGGACTCAGGTACTGATTCCGAAAGCATTACAACTCACGAGGAACAGGTGTCCTGGCTGAAGGCTCGAGAACGCTGTCTTGAGAATGGAGGCGACCTCGCCATTGTCGGACGCCACAGCCCCCTATTGAGCAATCTTACATCTGGAAAATACTGGGTGGGAATCTCTCAGTTCATGCTAATCTGGCACACAGGTAATGATACTCACACGGCCATGTTTACTTGTAATGACAGCTCAGGTTTACGTGTAGTGACAGCTCACTTTTCCGGGTAGTCACAGCACAGGTTGATGTGTAGTCACAGTTCAGGTTGAAGTGTAGTCACAGACCAGGTTTACGTGTAATCATAGCTCAGGTTTACGTGTAGTCATAGTTCAGGTTTCCATGTGGTCTTATCTCAGGTTTACGTATAGTCACAACTCAGACTTACGTGTAGTTACAGCTCAGGTTTGCATGTAGTAGTAGTTACGCTGGGCTCAGCCTTTTAGCTTCGCCGTGCAGCTCTATGAGAACGTTGTTGTTCTGGTTGCTACGCATTCGTGTCTGATCGAAGTGGCGTTGTAGCCTTGTAACTGCACATCGGTCTTTGGGTCTCCTTTTATTAATGATTGTATTACTTTAAAGATCAATGCTTTAGTAGTAAGAAAGGTCAGCTTAACATTGAATGCATTTTTGTGTCTTTTACGCTACTTTTGTAATTACAACAGATATTTAAGAATGAACATTTTCCGTGCAGTCATCAATGCCTTTTCAACCCTTTTTCTCCATCAACATAAAAACAAGTGACACTTCAGGGTTTAATGTCCGCAAAGGCTTATACTGAAGGCGAAACTCTGAGAGCTTCGAATCCCGATATTTGGCATTTGCCCATCCATCTTCTTAACCTCGGTATTTAGTGACATTACCAGAAATGAATGTGTTGTTCTTGTTGACAGGAGTTCCGATGTGGTACAACCGTCTAGATAAGTTTTCCGACGGCGACGTCAATGGCTGTATAAAACTTAGCCGTTATCCACCATATTGGAAGGGCGATAAGTGCCATCAAAAACTCAAACCGTTATGTTTTAAGGGTAAGCACATGACATGGTGGGAAGCAGGTTGGCGAAATGATTTATTTATTTACTTATTTATTTATTTATTTGATTGCTGTTTTACGCCGTACCCAAGAATATTTCACTTTTACGACGGTATTATGGTGGGAGGAAACCCACGACCATCCGCATTTTTGCTGACCTTTGGCGGACCTTCCCACGTACGGCGAAGTCAGTTACTATACAATGTAGCGACAACACAGAAATACTGTAATTAGCACCAGGCTCAAGGATCACGGAGTTGTCTTACAGTTAAGTCCAACTTAATCTTAACTTCAGAGCTCTTTAGGAGGTTAAAATTATGGCTGACCTCAAGGCGTTTTATTTCAATAGTAAGTGTTGTCCTAGAGCTTCATGGCTAAGACGATAACTAGCATTTAAGTTCAAATCTAAGCCCAGGATTAATATCACAAGTTAAGACTAAGTCTGACATAAGTCTAAGACAGCTTTCTGGGATTTGAGGACTGGGGTCATGACCCTGGGGCTTGGTCACACATATTCATGAAACACTGAAAATAAACGTACGTAACTTTTGGTCATCAGTGTTACATCGGAGAGCCGATGAGATCTCTCACAGAGTGTAAAGCTGAAGGCTAATGTCTGAACTGTTCTGTTCCAGCACCACATTAAGAATTTTTGGAAAATGAAGCGAAATATGAAAATGTCACCTGAGCTCTTGTTTCCCGGAGACAATGATATTTTCCAAAAATTCTTAATGTTAATCTGTTGTGTATATTTTCATTTGATTGTTATTTAACGCCAAACACAACAATTTTTCACTTTTTACGACAACAGGTGGAGGAACAAACCGACTTTTGGTAAATTACTAACAAAATTTTCTCACATGACGTACAAACAAGCACTCCTTATTAATGACAAGCGGTATAACGAACGATGGACTGCGCAGACGATTATTGTCATCATAATCAGGGTGAACAGCGAGATCTGGTGAATCTACAAATTCCCTGCCCGATGGTGGGTATGACCTCGCAGTTGGTGAGTCCTAGGGATTTATTTATTTGTTGTTTTTTACGCCGTACTCAAGAATATTTCAATAATACGACGTTATACGTGTTGTGGTGGGAGAAAACTTGACATGGCTATGGGGAAATCCATGACGATCTGCAGGCTGCTGTCTGACCTTACCATGTACAACCGGAGACTTAAGCCAGCGTGAGTTAGGCTTCAGTTCACAGCGATCGCATTGGTGAGAGGCACATGGGTTATTAGGCTGCACTAATGCCCTCGGCCCCGGAGGCCCCGATGTACCCATAGGGATTAAAACAGCTTTTCTTAATTTTTCCATTTCAGCAACACCTCAGACTACTAAACCATCGACTCAGGAAACCAGTGCAAATACCGTCATACCGCCTTCTCATTTTACTGGGGAGACGACTACAAGCTCGTCAGATCACAGTACTGTACCGAATACAACTTCGTCTACACCAAAGCCTGGTCCGCCTATATCACGTAACCGCCACCAAACAAGTGAATTTCCTTTAACAGGTTTTAATTACAGTTTCATGAAATGTGTAATGTCCATAAAAGGATAGTAAGGCATAGAGTCATTGTCATGAAGTCTTTTGCGTTGCGAGTGAGTTACAATGCAAAAATGTGCTACGTTTCTCTGTTCTACACACATCGTATAAGTCCTAGAGCCCCTTTGTTTTCTTCCACAGACAAGGTGATCATTGGCTGTACAGTGACTGTGTCTGTTGTGTTGGTGGTGGCAGTCTGCCTTATTCTCATAAAGTACGTGCTGGTATACTACTTTGTATTTTGTCCTGACCAGAAAAAGATATTTCTATTCATCCAACCACATTATCTCTACCACAAAGGCAAGTACATGCAGATAAAATGTGGCAGATCTGCTGGAAGGCAGGAAACGGAACAATAGCATTTATAAATTTATAATACTATTTTAAACTTATTGATGGTCACTTAATTTAAAGATATTTTATACAGTGGTACAGAAGGGATGGGTTAAAGGCAAAAGTTGTTTTGAGCCACTCATGCTTACAAATATTAAAGAAACTTCATGAATGCAATATATCTCAGAAATTCGCACCTGCTTTGTAGGATAGAATTCCAACATTTTTATTTGCTTCTTTACAGGTGCAGGAGCAAAGCCCTTCAGTATGATGTAAGCCTCCCTTTGTCCCCAGTGTTAAACAGAAAGTCAGCGACTACGTCTCTGCGAGACAATGTTCAGGACCCTTCGTGCGATAGAACTTCGCTGTGTGCTGTGAAAAAGCTTCACTGATTCACCACTGTGAGGAACTCTTCACTTTTGTAGGGTGATAATGAGTAGATGAATTAGGTGGAACTTGACTTGAAGACTGGCTATTTAAATTCTTGAAGTTCTTGACACGTTTTGGTCCAGGTCGTGGCTAAGAGGACAACGACTTTTATGTAATAATCGTCATTTGTGAAGTTTTTACCTATATTCAGAAGGCGAGCTTTTTTCTCGGCAATACTGTGTGCCACTTTCTGCGCCAGGAAGATGCTCTGAGTTAGCACCATCTGCCTGTATGGATTCTGCATCCATCTTGTCCCGCCTGCTTAAATATGGATGTAGAATACAGGTCGATCAATTTTCTTTGCTGACGTTTGCTTCTTCGTAGTGGTAGTTGTAAGCTTTTAAATCGTAGATATTAACTGTTGAGCTGTCATTTATCATTTGAATTCATTGTCGTTTATTTCATTTCATTCAAGTCACTGAGATTCATTTTATAGCAAAGTACGTTTATTTCTCTCATGTCCACAATAAAACAAATAACAAATATGATATCTTAACAAAAGTTATAAATTGTGATGCCAATACAATACATGGGTGTTGACTGGGTTCATTTGGAGGCAGAGACAACTTAGACTTGAGGGAGAGAATAAATGCATGCGAACCTGTTAACAGGTTTAGGGCTGAGCATAGCTAGAACTAAGAGATGACAGGTAGTGACAAGGGCTAGCAAGATTCCGCTTAAATTGTGCAATAAAAGATAAAAATTACTTAAATTGGGAATATTCCAATCAGGAAATGACGCTGAACAGGTTGTTTTATTAGGTATTAGCAGCCATTTAGCTAGACGTTCGATATGGGAAATATAGCGACGATGAAGCAATGGAAAATAAGAAAAGGCATAAAAATATATCATGTGGAGCTAGACTGTACATGCCCATTGTTTGTGGGGCCGAGATCTTCTTGTATACTAACTCCATCAGTCGAGGTGGGATAAAGCACGTTGTCAAAGCTGGTTGCAGGGTGGCCACTTTTGTACACAAATCTCTGACGTCGCTTTAGGACGATTAACACAGCTGACACCAGTGCTAGAGCCAGCAAAACTCCAACACAGATGCCCACGATCGTGCCAGCACTCGTGTTCGACGAACCTGCAATAACAAGGAGAACAGCCATAAAGGAACATTTTATTTAGTGCTTTGATGGCTGATGTTTATCTGCTTCAGTATTGATCTCCCATCGTTTCACTACCTATACATCATACGTAAAGCTACCAAGTGGGAAAGCCAAGACTCGCTATTTCATATAACTCCGGGTCGTCCAAATCAATGTATATTCACCGCTGTATTATATGGAGGCTTTGTCATTTAACGGCGTCATTCCTTGGTTCACCAGTTGCAATCATTTTGTAGGACACAGAAGTAAACGAAATGACTAATTCAGACTAAGTAAAATTTCTACAGAGATCTCTATTACATTAATCGTAGGACAGAACCATTCGAAAGACTGTCCCAATAAAAATAATCTTTATTATTAGTGTAGAAAATGGCAGCATATAATAACTATCATTTTGGCTAATAATACATGAAGTTATGATATTGAATGATGTTTGTTTATGTAAGTGAAGAGTACTACCGTGGAAAAGCATACCTTGAGCGTGTTGCTGATTGGAAATGGACTGACTGTGGTCCAGGTTTGGTAGAGTTTTTCTCGGCACCCACGGCATTTTTGTGGGCGCCCGTGTGGATTGGACACGTCCTCTAGGCCGTGCGGTTGTGGCTGGTTTGGTTCTTTGACGAGTTGTCGAAGGTGTCGTAGTGACGGTCGTTGGGATCCCCACTATTAAACCATAAGCCAGATCAATGAAGTCATTTGAGGCTAGGATAGTTTAGTTAGCTAGTTTAACATAAACTTATGTGGAGTGGGAAATGGGAGTGGGCTTATTCTGAAAGGATGCCATGCACTGTCGAGATTCACAAACGGAAGGACTGATGTCTTTCCAACGTTAACGTTCTAAACTAACGTGGTATATTTTCCATTCTTTGTTCATTATCGGTTTTTCCGTCCATGTCTTGTAGGTTGTATTGCAACTTACCTACTCAAGTGTTCAGATCTGGAGACAAACAAGCTTATTTCGTCTAACTGTTAATGCCTCTCGGGCCTCAGTGGATTATATTCTATTGTTTTGAGTGATATCCATATATCATTTGGACATAAATCCATTACCAATACATTTATGAAATATTTTTCCTTGAAAATTGCATTTTCTGTGTAAGACATATTTTAAAATAAAGTTGGCTATGATAGTACTTATACCTATGTTTCATTTGATACAGAATTTTAAAGCGGTGTATTTGTTGGAATCACGTTGTAAGAGATGAATATGCATGCTCTTTTCACACTGTATACGCTACGTATTCACCCAAAGGTAAGCTTCCTTTATGCTTATGTCAGTAAGAAAATAATATTTTTTTAAGTGTTATATTTAACCTACGTTCAATATTTGTTGAATATTTTGTTAAATGACTGCTAACGTTGGAAACGTGCCACTTTCTTATGAACCTTGTAATGTTTCACCATTCTTAACGATAACAACTTTAGCAATGGCAACATTTTCAGAGATAATACAGTTTTAAATATTTGATTAACTTGCACAAAGGATCGCGTTCCATGCTGAGCCTCCAAATAAAATGACAAAGTTTCTCAATGCAAACAATATGAAGCTGTCTTTACCGGCATCTTCCCACACCGTGTTATCACGAGTCAATCCAGAAATGAAGATCTTCTAATATATACATACAAGCGGGAGTCTTGCAGACAAAACCCCTATCCGTTGTGCACGGTAAATCATTCCAGTGGCCCGTGGCCATCTGAAGCTCCACGCAGTCTTCGTGGTCAGTCCCATCCACGTCCGACGGCTCGCCTTCCTCCCATGTGACGAAATCCACGTACGAGTTGTCTGCCCATTGGAAGCCAGCTGACGGCATAAATGCCAGTAGAATGTTATTACAGGAGACCAAACGGTTGGGTTACACTAGAGCCTCATTACTACAAACTTTACCACAGAACATTGCAAACTTTTACCTTAACGAGCCATGTTTCAGGGATCAAGAGAGTTAACCAAGACGTTTGATAAAATTCACTAAACCGAAAAAGGAAAAGTTGGCGTGAATTTCCCACCCAGACAGCCATGCTAACAGCTCATGTCCACATTAACGCCCAGTGGCAAAACAGTCATGAAGGCCCCAAACATAGACATAAAATGTTTCCTCGGTGATTAATAATACAGCTCACGCCGTACTTACACGTAACACCTTTCAGCAGACCAAGCCATACATTTGTATTGCCATATCTCGGCTTTTTCTTCGAGACTAGCTTGTACACGAAGTCTGCCTCTGTACGGCTGTGGATGCTGGCGAGTTGCATCCCCTTCCTTTCACAGGAAAACTTTGCCTCGGGCCAGGATCGCCTGGGTGACGTCTGCACATAGTAACACATGTCGGCCCACTTGTCCCAGGACTTGTCCGCACAGTGGCCTGGGTACGGACTGGTCACTGGCGGAGGCTTTTCTGGAAATATACATTTTGTACAAAAAGGAACGTACTGATAAGAATTTATGTAAGTGATCCGATTTAATAATTTTAAGGGTTTTTTTATGGTGCACATATGTGGCGAACTTGACTAAGATGACTTTATGCAATTCACCAACATCGAACGATAGGAATGAAGTAGGAATGGAAATTTTATTTACATAACATAAGCATTTCCAAATCAGCCAAATTGGCTGGATGAACATCAAAAACACAAGCAGACGACAGAAATTACGTAGACCATGTAAGTCTAAGACAAATACAAGCGCATGTTTAGGGCTCGTAGATCGCACTATGCTACTATGCTCAGTGGTTTGCTATGTTCTGAGCTGACCACACAAAACATGTCACCACGAGACCAAGATAACGACATGACGTTCCGTGGTTGGAACAGCTTTATACGATATAAACAGACGAACGTCCACACGGTAAATGTGCATGAAGTTGTAGGTATCAGAACTCTGCAGAGTGACGTGTGCAACAACCGTAGCGCTAGCTCACGGTAGAGCTGGTATGCACATGAATTGTATGGTTTGTTCAGGCTGTTATTGAGGTACATGTTGTTGAAAGTGCCACTTATTTTCATTGATGGAATACAATTTAAGTGAAGTTTAATGATAACTTTGCTTAATTCAGGTTAGAGTACACCTAGCAGGAGGCAGGAGGAGGATGGGGTTGGTGGTGGGAAATTGGAAGATGATACGCACCATTCCAAACATAAATTTCGTCTGCCACATGGTTAGAGGTACCTGAGTTCTGGTAAACAGAGATCGCTTTTCATTGGATAAGTTTAGGCGGCAATGAAGATGATAGGTCGACCGCATTTTCTGTGAAATGCCCTGATTGATTTTCGGTATATGCATACCACAGATGGAACTACATATTATAAGGGTACGAGAGACACACCGAATGTAAGTCGGGTAACTGTATAGGACAAAAATTAAGATCAGTTTGAAACATGTTTTTAGACTGTGTCCAAATTGTCTTTCTTCCTACAGCCTTACTTGTTGAAATTAAGCGACATGCTGATCAGAATTTGCTATTTTTATGCCCTAATTTGAGTCAAAACTGGCCTATATACTAATAACATTGGTAACGACTAATAGGTGTAATAACAAACGGAAATTCGAAATTCTTTCCATATTCCACTGAGAGTCCATTTCATCTTGCACTCAGGCCCATAATTAACTGAATGGAACATTTTAAATGATGGGATGTCCGAGCAACCCACCCACAAACCAACTGACAAATAGATCGACTTATATAGAGTTGATAGTGCTTTGTAGCACAATACGAATGTATGGTCTCATTGTGCATTTAGTGACCGTGATGAATGCGTGGAGTGTGATTTTAACGCCCACGGGGAAACGTCAAAAAGAAAACTTCACTACGTCATGAGCAACTTGAAATGAAGTTAACGCTTTGTTCCACTTACCTCCATTCAGTTTACACATTGGCAGGAATTGCTGACCACATAGTGTGTCGTTCCACTTCCCGTTTGGCAGAAAAGACACACAGCCTTCTCCAATTTCCTTACTAGGTTCTCCTTGAGCCCAGTTAGTGTAAAATATTGGCCAGTTGTCTATCCATTCATAAGTTCCGGAAACCTGCACAATAACCGTTCAAACGTGTTGTATGAATTAAGACATGTTTGAGGATATGTATATTGGTCTCTTTTGACCCAAATTAAGACATCCTACAAAAATTGTATTTTTTTATTATTTATTTATTCCGTTGATATTTAACTCAGTAACTTTTTTTTACTCATACAACAATGATATTAATGAGTGGAGGAAACAAAAGAGCCGGAAGTAAATCAGTGATGTTCGTCAGGTAACTGCTAAACAACTTGACTGACCGCCACATAGGCGAAAGACGCATTCAAGCCTGTGACCAAATGGGCCAGGTACCGATTGCATGCTGCTAAAGCAACGTTTAAATAGTCTAAGATTGCGAATAACTACGAGCGTGTTCCATTATAGGACTGTATCAACAAAGTACTTGCTAAGACTTGCTAAATGGTATCCTCACTTGAAAGCCTGCTATGATAAAGGCGCATAAAAGAACACGCGCTATACAACAGTGGAGGTTTATAACACATAGCGAACACACATGAATTACCTCAGCATCGTGCAGGCCGATCCAGACGGGTTGATTGATGTCCTGCGTTAGCACGCGGACAATACTCTCCTCATAGATACTGGTGATGGAGGCCAGCACGGAACCATCCAGACGACATGTGGACTTGGCGCGAAACCAGCTGACGGGATCGGCCATTAGTTTGTAGCAGTTCTTCCCGTACAGAGTGTAGCCTGACTTACACCAGGAGGGCAAGGGTGTTGTTGCAAGGGGGGGAAATGACGGACCTAAAAATGTAACATAACAACAATACAAAAATACATACTTCACAATATAGCTTACAGGCTGAAATATGATACCCTTGTAAGCAACTTAATATAACCTCATGTGATGCTAGTAACAGCAGTGATGCACAGATTCAAATCTTTCTTTCTCTAAGCAGCGATAAACTCTAATGAAATAAATAAATAAGAAATAAATCTAAAGATCTATGGGATATCCACGTGTGCTGAATTGTCTAGCGGCTGTTGTAATTGACCTATTGTATAGAATCTGTTCGCAATACAGACGTTACAACGCTAACGTGTCAGGGTACTGTAGATGGATGTCTTACTTTTGTACACTTGGCACACGTAGCCATGCAGCAGACCACAATTCTCGTCGTTCCATTTCCCCGCGTGGTAGTCGACGGCGTACATATGAACGCAGTCTTCCTGCAGTTAGGGAACCAGGAGAACACAGCACATGCATCATTTTTGTCTCTTGGACTTTGAACAGTGAAAAATGGAATGATGCTGTATTAATACACCCTGCTTTGATAGTAGAGTTCCTATTTTACTCAGTTAGCTCATGAGGGAGTACAAAATGGGCATGTTTCAGAATCCAAAACAACACTTTTTATTACAGCTGATGTAACAGTGAGCAACTTTTGATGCATAGCAACATCTTATATATGCATGGGTATAAGTGGAATTAAAAAATCATGATCCACATGTTAAAACATTGTCATACACAACAGCAGTATATTTAGCTCACCTGTGTGCCGTACATCCTCCCAGATGGCTCACCTTTCGCCCAGTTAAAGTAGAAATTCTCCGAATTATCAACCCAGGTAAACTGGTTTTCGTGGCTTAGATCGTTGAGACCAATCCACAGACTGGTGTTCCAGCCTCCAAGCAAAGTTGTCAGGAAGGCTAAAAAACAGCGTTGCTTTGTTTTATAACTCAATGTTACTTGCAACCTTTGAAAGTCGTATTCCACTTTTATCTTTTAAAAATCAAGCCTCCGGCTGAAGTGTTTATCAAACAGATTTATTTTTTTGATTGGTGTTTTACGTCGTACTCAAGAATATTTCACTTATACGATGGCGGCCAGCATTATGGTATCAGAAAACCTGGCAAAGCCCGGGGGAAACCCAAGACCATCCACAGGTTGCTGGCAGACCTTCCCACGTAAGGCCAGAGAGGGAGCCAGTATGAGCTTGACTTGAAATCAAAGCGACCGCACTGGTGGAAGGTTTCTGGGTTATTGCGCTGCGCTAGCGCGCTAACCGACTGAGTCACGGAGGCCCCCTTTAATACTTGGAGGCTTTTTTATAGCAAAAAGCAAACAGAATTCTGTGATAGATATTTTTCTTGTGTTATCATTTATCGCATTAACACCAGCTTTTCAGCCTGACTTAGTTACGTTACATTTTCACTGATGTTGTGGTACAGTCATTGGTCGAGAGTAGTTAGCCTTAAGCCACTCGCTGTTGACCTTTCACACAAGATCGACAGGATCAACATTTGCCCTGTACTTTGGGAGGAGCAGCCATTAGTTCCAAAGGAAAATAGTGTGAAACATTAGAAGATATCAAAATTGCGTTTACGGAGTGTCTTTCACATCTTGTGCATCTTCGTTCCTCGAGTGTAAGTAACCTCCGAACTCTATTTTGATAGCTTGAGACAATCTCAACCTGCAACTTTACCTTGTTCTTGGTCGTTGCTGATGGTAGCTAGTTCATACCCACTTCCGAATGACCGGCACATGTCATGCGCTGCAGTCCAACTTAACAATGATGACTGTGTATTCCCGCCCAAAAAGAAACATTTGCTTTCTGAAATGGTTCAAATTTTCTTATTTCAGAAGATACATATGTCCAGTTTAATCGCTTGGATTAATTACAGTTTGGTAGTTACATGGAACTATGCGGCTATTTTCAATGTAAATTTGAAAGCCAACAAAAGTTATTTTTGTAAACATTTTTATTATGCTATGCTTTATATTTTTATAGAGCATCACATTTGCAAAATTACTCTGATACTTGTCGATATCGTATAAGTGAAATATTCCTGAGTACGGCGTAAAACACCAATCAAATAGTTACTTACCAAAGGCTGGTGGATTTAATACTCCAGGTACGTAAGTTTCCTCCACTCACAAAATTAACCGCCGCCATAAATGTAGCATTCTTACCTTGGTTAAACAATAAAATAAATACACTGCCACAAGCTACTATTTTCTTTTATGTTACATTATTTTTTTTTCAATATCTTCAGTCGTAAAAGCAACATTACTCTACTCAGTAACAAAATCGGCAAGACATAATTCTCTTATTATAAACTCACTGTATCCATAGAATCCTTTCGGGCAGTTTCCGGGTCGCACTGTCGTAGCTACAGTGGGCAGGGCTGAGTAGGAACCGTTAACCTTTCGGCAGATGAATTCATTCTTGTCCACACAATTATCGTCGTTCCAGGCTCCTGTACAAAAAAAAAATACAACAAAACTGTCAGAAAATAATACAGAAAAATGTGTCCACTGTCATTTCCCATTGCAATTCAACCTTGTTTAAAGTAAAGATAAACAAAGTCAACAGAATGTTCAAATTCATATTTTCTCAACATTTATATTAGTAAACGCTCCGAGAATGCAAAGCCTCTGTCATACGTATATGTACAAATTAAAACAAAGGGACAATACGCTGAATTTCTGTCCTATCTGTGAATGGTGAACAATGATATGAAAAATCTCTTTGCCCGGATAGGACCAAAAATGAAGGGTCTGATGTTTGACCTAAAGTCAAGTTGTGTACAAAATTTCATCCATATCCGATCGTAACTGTTTACGTGAAGTTGCTGACAGAGACAGACAAAAACACGGCGGCAAAGAGATAACCTCCCTGGCCGAGGAAATAAATGCACTACACTGGATTTGACCAATGATTAACAAATCCTCTGGCTTGATTGCTTACCATTAAAGTTGTAGAAGTCGACACATCTCTGGCCACCATTACCATCGTTGGGTTCATTTTGAGCCCAGTTGACGAATGTAAGTCCGGTTGAGTCCGACCACCTTAAACAATGCAATAGTCACACTTTGAGTGGATTAAGGGGCGAGTTTTTATAAAAGAGCTTCCGTCACAAAATCAGTAGATACGCAGTATAATATGTGTTTAACATCGGCAATGCAAACACCGTAATTTAGGATTTCGCTCATTTTAACACACTTACTTGAAGCCATCCAGGTTTAAACTATTCAGTCCAATCCAGTAAATACCATATGACCGTTTGGCAGTCTGAAGAGAAAAGCAGAAGTACGAGTTAGAAGTTACCATCTGCTTGAAAAAGAGTCAGTTTTTAATATGTTGTGATCGGATATAATATGTTAACGTAATGTCTATAACATGAAGGTGTCCACGCCAAAAACAAAACATATATAAAATAGCTTTCAGTGAAAGTGTAATATAAGCCAATTTATACATAATGTTTTGTATGGTTGGTATTTTAATTAACTTGCATCTATATGTCTCCCTGTGATCAGTATTCATTGCCATATATATCCTTTTAGATATTTTGGTAATCACTTCAGCTAAATCTTTAGAGAACAGTGGAGGGACTCATTTGTACTACATTCTTATTGTTTCATTGCCTTATACGTGCATATTTACTCGCTTTTTATCAGATGTTATGTTGACACCATATGTGTTGTCAGCTCGAGGGAAAGGCAATTCAGTGACAGTGAATCTGACTGTGTTATCAGTTGGGCTTTTGGATTACTCTCAAGTCTCACCATGCTAGTAAGAAGGTCGTTCTCTGCCTTGGTGTGAATGCTGGCCAGATGTGCGCCATGTTGGTGACACCAGTCCCGCGCTTTGTACCACGTTTTCTTGTCGGACTCGCTGACGAAGTAGCACATCCCTCTGAAGTACTTCCACTTAGAATCGGGTCCTCCACATGACGGCGCTGCCATGGAGAAAACGGTTTACGAGGAACAGTCATGATTTTAATCAATCAATGTTGGGTGATAAAATATACCTTTGAATGTGTTATCAAGAAACGTTGTGGTTTAGATATGGAATACCGTTAATTTAAACAACAAAACACTGGAAAGTGTGACAAGAAATAATCTGCCTATATTTTGGGTTAACTAGACAAAATCACTGCTCTGCAGGGAAGATTTGAACAGGCTTGAGTATAATGCTGCTGCAGAAGTACATAAAGTAGTAACACAATTGCTCCATATTTATGTCTGCAAACATTTCAATCTGATTTAAATCAGATTTTCATTGGACTAAACCACTGTTATTCCACTGCTAATCTTCTTAAGACCCATCAAGCTCACGTTCGAAAGATACTTGACCAATGGCTTTATAGTTTACTCTAGAAGTGCTTGTTCCGCTCATTAATTTGACCGTTATAGGAACATATCTAGTACGACGTTCAACGTCAGTAAAACAAATCAATCATATCGTACGCAATTCGTCAGCCAATTTAAAATCTTACGCAAAATTTGCCCAATCTGTTCATCGATGGCTACCGACATGTAGGGATGCAATGCACAAGAAAGATAATAACATGACTGCTGAACATTCAGTTCACGTCTTTCAACGATGTATTTATACCGTCTTCATCCCTAGAGATTTCATCTCAATGCTTATTCGCATAAATCGTTGTGTTACATCGTGGATAGGTAGTTCAGGTTCCATAACAGCGGTTTTTATTATTGATTGAAGAATGTTGTTTTGCCTTATGTAGGTAGGTTAAATATTATTCAAACACAAGGCCTAGGAAGAGGATAGGAATTATACGTTTTAGATATATTATCATTTGAAACCAAATCGTTTGCTTCCACGTGATCTCAATAGGTAACCACACCTAATAATATTTTCTTACATTTTTCGGAAGTGTAGTGTTAATCGGGTTTTCAGACAGTACTTTTACAAAATTCGAGTTTATTACCCAGCAAAAATTAACTTGATAAGAATCGTGTCAAGCTATTAGTCCTTTGTACAACACAATTAACCGGGCTTTAATGCCCTACTCAATCAAGTACGGATATGGATTATTAAGATAATATGTGGAAGAAATAGCCACTGAACAAGACTTAGCTTCAAATAAGCGACCTAATAGTTTTCTATTTTCTTAACTCTTAAGGAAAGAAGCCACGGAAGAAGCTATATGGTGAATAAGTCAGGGTCGATGCACTGTTTAAAAGGTAGTATACTCACATGACACTGCCGTTGGAGGAACGACGTTTGTGGGCGGCACCACACCTGTAAATAAGTGACACATGTACTTACGTGAGCTCTGTAACAAGGCTATGTTCTTTTTCGCGGTATTGCTTTCAGTTAGACATGGAAGCACAAGAGACCAGGAGGCATACTCGCGCATCAACCATGGCTTTTGTCCGTTCAAACATTGCATAGAAATGTAAACAGTTTTAGTACTTCCCACGATTTGTGTCTCTAGGTCGTTACTATTTTCGAATGAAAACACAGTGTTTCCATGTAGGCGAGATAAAGCACGGCAGGCAAAGTGGAATAACTCCGTAACCTGTCCCAGCCTTATAATACGGCTCGACGTCGTTTCTACCTCCAGTCTCCGACCATAAACCCGTATCTAACAGAAGAATCAATAAAATCATCGAACAGAGAATTTTTCACATACATACATAAGTAGCGTCCTTCTTAAAGATGGTTGAGCGCTTTCAGCATCTGGAAGGTCTGCAATCAATGGTCTCCTTTGCGCAAAGTACAGCGGCAAACCAATAAACGATGGTTGATGCCTACTCAGTGTGGTAAACGTTACATAAATCTGAATCACTTACACTGAACCGCTTTAGAAACCTATGGACTGAGAGGAGCCCTGACCGAAGTAGAGCATTTTTAGTATTACCCTGCTTCCATTGTGATTTAATCTTTGTTGGCAAGACTCTGTATTACATGGATTTCGCTGGAGATAGCTTGCCACAAAGACATCGTCGGTCAAACGTGAGAAAGCTCGCGTGGAAAACCTGGTAAAGGTCGGACGTTTACTTCAAGCATTGCGCTTTTCTCTGCCCATAATAATGACCAGGATGGTTTATTGAAGAGAAAAATCTTAAACATGGCATTAATAAACAATCAAATGTATAAATATTATGTATGTACAAACAATTTCCTTCAGAGAAAACGCCTGGTTTCCTTACCTTTTTTAAGCTTACAAATCCAGTTGTTGGCTACAAAGCAGTTCACATCGAACCAGTTCTTGGTATTGGGATTATACGCCACACAGTTCTCCATGTCATTCCTATTATCTGGCTGATCCGGACCCCAGTTATTATAACCAAAGGGGCTATCATCAGACCAGTGGTAACCTTGAGAAAGTTTATAAAAATGTACAAAGCTTGCCGATGACATTTGTAAATTACTATATGCAGTAGTTCAAGAATACCCGTGCTAATCCAACAAGGAAAGCATGTTTTCGATTTAGGCACTTCAAATGAAGATGTTAGGCTAAGTACTGGTTGGCTCTGTGTCGGTACGTGGTGAGTAGCCTGGTGTAATCTTCATGACGTCACAATGAAGCAGCACAAAATGTGTGTCGACATTGGGCGCGACCTGCTGTGAGGAGTCAGCGAAATGACAATAATGCACTGCAGCATACAGAGTAAAACCAGAGGGGTTGTGGCTGAGGGCTTGCCCTAGTAATGCTTTTTAGTTATCTTTATAGATGGTTTTGCATTATAATTCACAGTAAACTACTGTTATCTAAGAGAGAAATCCTAATATTTCATACAACAAATGAAACTGAGAAAACCGACTGAAAGCAATAAAGAAACATATACCTTGAAGAAGCTCGCGAGACGATAATCCTATCCAGAAATCTCCACGCCAGTACACCCTTATGAAGTAAATCAAACAAATTTATATTCATGGAAGTACTGATACATGAAGCGTTAAACATTTTATACAACAAATAAAACTGGGAGAACCATTCAACTATGAGGGAGGACTTGTCCATGGAAAAAATTACTTTCAAGGAAATGTTCTGTTAATGAACTACTCTTCATATGGATCATCGACTGAACATTCACAAGAACAAACGTCCAATTGTATCCACTCACTTGAGGACGCTCTGATACACGAAGTCTTCCTCAGACTTGTTCTGGTAACTGACCAGGTCGCCGCCGTAACTACGACACTTTGCCACAGCCTCAGACCACATCAGCCTGTTTGTTGACATGACATTATAGAAGGCCTGTGAAGAAGCACATCAAGAAAAAAAACGCAACATTTCAGGCATAAAATATATATCATTGTGAATTATGTGCTTTGCAAGGTTTATTTTTATTCTAAATGCTGTGCTTGTGTCTTAAAGGAATGATGTAGACTGATCTGTTAAATGTTCTGTACATTGAGTGTGAACACTCTTCCAAATTGGACATAGGCGTAAATCCGTAATGGCAAAACTAGTCTATGACTGCAGCATACAAGGAGTTACTCCAGAGCAGCGACCAAAGCGTGTTGGTTAATAAACAGTCATTCATAACCTGTGTTATCTTATCTCAGTTAAGGTTTCATTCTAATTGGTCATGTAAATGCATAAAAAGTAGCAGCTTACGTGCTCTCTAAAGTTTTTTATTTATTTATTTATTTATTTGATTGGTGTTTTAAGCCGTACTCAAGAATATTTCACTTATAAGCATTATAGTGGGAGGAAACAGGACAGACCCCGGGAGAAACCCACGACCATCCACAGGTTGCTGGCAGATCTTCCCACGTAAGGCCGGAGAGGAAGTCAGCTTGAACTGGACTTGAACTCACAGCGACCGCATTGGGATGAGGCTTCTGGGTCATTACGTTGCACTAGCACACTAACCAACTGAGCCACGAACCCCTCCCCTCCTCTCACCTTCCCAAAGTTTACATACTACCACTGATCACATGTACTGTAATAAGATTGTGCATAATTGTATATATATATTAGTTCTTGTACTCCTCGCCGATAGGCCTAGAAGGCAAAAGATGAACACCTCCAGCACAATTCAGCTATGGATAAGTATACCGTTTATAGCAATGAAATTACCAAAGTGTGTTAAATCCAGGTTTTTAGCCCGTTTTGTAAACGAGATTGTGTATGGAGTATAAAAATACCATTTCCTATCAATGTATTCACGAAGCCCATGAAGAAAGGATAGTTACGAGCGAGAAGGGAGAGATAGACACCTTGTAGCAATATCCCTGGTGCTCTTTCCAGTCCGAGGGGCAGGTTTCGGGCCTGAGTGTGGAGGCTGGTGTGGTGGGCACTGGAGTGGTGTACCCACCTTCACGGACCTGACAGATGAAGCCCCTGGACCGTTGACAATCTATATCCTGCCACACACCAACAGGCATGTCCGTGGACATGGCTACACATTTGTTTTTCTCCAATCCTAGATAAAATAAATCGTTAAATAAACCGGTCATTTTAAAACAGGAAAATTATTTTTACACGAACGGACCAGACAAACTAAGTTAGAGATAACGTAACTACATTAAGTGCTTTGTCCATGATGTGAATGATGTAACCTGCTTTAATGCTGTGGTTTCCTCAGTGCTTTTATTGTAATGTTAGTTTAGCTCAAAATAGGTATGTACATATATTCTTTGAAAACATGTTATTTTGCAGCTTTTCACTACATATGACTTTTGGAGAAGTGTTTTCCGAAAATGTATTTGTGTTCTTATTTATCACCAGTGTTATGAAATTTCGGTTTGTCATGTGAAATAAACATTTATGGCATACCGGTAAAACGATGGATTTACAGATTTAAGAAATAATTTCAGAGGTTCACAAATTCGGTAATATTTCTACCTGTATGAGTCTTGGACCAGAAGGTGTACGTTAGGTTTTGTTTGGAAGTCCACTCGTATGCGTCGGAATTCTTTTTTAAGCCAATCCAGTACTGACCGGTTTTCCCTGAGAGCTCACTGGATATATAGGCCTGTTGATACCTGTGATCAGAGAAAACACACAGGGTAAAAAGTGGTATCGCAGAGATGTCATAAGACATCCAACAAGTCTAATATCCATCCATGGACGATAAGCAAACCTACACAGGTAATCGACATACTAGAGATTGATTGCTGATAACTAGGCCTATAACATTATTTTAAAAACGATCAGCCATAGAAAGACGACAATGGTTGACAAAAACGGTTCATTTTTCCTATGGGTCGGGGGCGTACGGCTAAAGCCATGGTTAGAAACCACTGGGAAAGGACCTTTCAGTTACTGTGATCAGACAGCAGGAGGTCTATACATGTCAGTCATTGTGGAGGCAAATATCAGCATACTTACCTTTCACTTACTGTGATCAGACAGCAGTAAGCCCATACTTACCTGCCAGTCAACGTAGATGCAAATATAAGTATACTTACATTTCACTTACTGTAATCAGACTGCAGTAAGCCTATACTTGCCTGTCAGTCAACGTGGACACAAATATCAGTATACTTACCTTTCACTAACTCTGATCAGACAGCAGCAGGCCTATACTTACCTCTCAGTCAACGTGGACACAGATATCAGTATACATACCTGTTAATGATCACAGTTACTGGGATCAGACAGCAGTAAGCCTATACTTACCTGTCTGTCAACGTGGACACAGATATCAGTATACATACCTGTTAATGATCACAGTTACTGGGATCAGACAGCAGTAAGCCTATACCTACGTGTCAGTCAACGTGGACACAGATATCAGTATGTTTACCTTTCTGTGACGGTATATTGCGATCATACGGCCAAAAGCCTATACTTACCTGTCAGTCAACATGGACACAAATATCAGTATACTCACCTTTAATTTACTGCGATCAGAGGGCAGCATGCCTATACTTATTTTCCTGTCAACGTAGACACAGATATCAGTATACCTACCTGTTACTGATCCTAGTTACTGTGATCAGAAAAGCAGTAAGCCTATACTTACCAGTCAGTCAGCTTGGACACAGACATCAGTATACCTACATTTCACGCGGTTACTGTGATCAGACAGCAGCAGGCCCATACCTATGCGCTATCAGCTATCCGGGTACTAATTTACAGAGTTCAGATATTATTACACTTACTTGTCAGTTGAGGTAATTAAACATCATTTCAGATACTGGTCAGTTACCAGAATAAGACGTCTGTACATTAACTTGTCCTTTACTTACGTGTCGTTGACTTACTTGTCAGTTATTGTAGCTAGATGTCCACCCAGTTTTACACACTGTCTCTCTGAGTCTCTAAACGACTTTCTGGCGTCCACAAGCAGGTAACAATTGCCTTCATACAGGTAAGCCGACTAGCAAGGCAAATAAAATTGGTCATATCGATTATAGGAATGCCGCAGGGCAATCTTAAAAGGATTGGTGCACTCCGTTCAGACACATTTCAGGTATATCTACAGATTATCATGTCGATTAAATAAAGTTCATTTCCAGGAAGTATTTATTTATTTATTATTTATTTGACTGGAGTTTTACACCGTACCAAAGGGAAATCCAGACAATATGTTCAACTGGCTTTTGATTATGATATATCAAGTAGCTACAATTTTGAAACACAATTGAATCTGTTCAAAACACGCTAAGGCCATGCAACAGGGATCAAATAATATCCTTATTTACAAAACGAATGTCTCGTGACAGAAACGAAAGACAAATACCAGACAACTTACAGGGGGACATCCTGGAATAGCTGTTGTTGTCGTGACTGGTTTCTGCGACGACTTACATATGTAACCATTCGCCTGGAAGTGACAAAGCTGGTCATTCCACCCGTGCTTGCCCTGTGTTAAGCAAAACATGTAACTCTTTGATTGTGTACAAATCTGAGCATCAGCAGTGACATGTATGTACAGTTTTCCACCACACACATACAAATACACTATCTTTTATGGGTGACCGCCCAGGTGGCCAGGTGGCTAGAGCGTTCTAGCCATACTAGTTGCTGCCTCGCTTAGCGCTTGGCACTGAGAGTTTAGAGCAGCGAAACAGGCCGGACCAGTGTCAGTATAGTGTGGCTGGGTGGGGTGTCATGTCTTGTGTCTTCGGCATGATGCTCCAGTGGTGGCACTATTTTGGCGGCATAGACTCGCCCTGCCACGAGAAAAATTGACTAAAAAATCGTTAAGTACAACGTAGATCCCAAGCATACATTCACACATCTTTTACAGGTTTGCAGGTGGATGACGAGGAAACTTGAAAGAGCCTGGAATTAACCCCGAACATCCTAGAGGAAACCATAATTCTTTGGCCGGTGTACATCACAAAACTTCTAGGCATAAAGCCGCAGCATGGCTGACGGGAAATGGAATCTAATAAGTGACCTCATCGATCAAAGGGCCGCTACCTTCGGTGACAAAAGATGTTCGCTGATTGATGTTTCGAATGTCAGTATTGTTCCTTACGTAAGCATACATCGCCACGCAGTCTTCATCCTTGTTCTCAAAGTTGTTGGGTTCTAAGGGTGCCCAGAAAGTGAAAGTGACCGGAGCGCCATCTGTCCAACGGAATGTCCACTCGATTTCCCGGTCATTTAGTCCGATCCAGTACTGACCGTAACCTTATACAAACGACATACGCGGCCATGTTAGAAGAGGTCTTACAACAGTTAAAATTCAGGGGTCAGTTCTGTAGACGTGTAATAATGTTACGTCATGCTTAATAATAAAGCTTAACATTTATCTCGACCTAATGCAAAGTAAATGACACCTTAAATGACTAAAGTTTATATTCGGCTTACGTCATTATATTCTTTTGAACTGTATCAAAACATTTATGTAAATGAAATCCAGAATTAGTTGTGAGGTTACATACCACCTTCTCGAGATATACGTAAGGTAAAGAAACCCAAACAGATTGTTTTCATGTGTATCTCCGTCACCATATGCCAATTTATTACGGTTCTATGATGTAATATATCCAAATCCTTTGGATTCGAAATATATTTGGAGCAAGTATGAAAATAAAGCAAATATCATATCAATATTCCAAAAGTCAGTCTTAATAGTCTGCTAATATTCTATGTTTTAAAGCTCATCTACGACAGAAAGCTTCTTTCACCTTTAGTTTGACTGGATATGAAGTTCTGTTCGTTGACATCTGTAATGCTGACCAGATCAGCGCCCAATTGACGGCATTGCAGCACAGCTGCCGGTTGATCACCTCGCTGACTCTTAAATAGGTAACACTTGTTTTTGAACACCTTCCATCCCGGAGGACAACCCATAGTTACACCACCTGTAATCATCGCAATATGATTACCGTTAACCTTTACAACCGAAATAGTTTCAGCAAGTAGAAACAACTAAATATCAGTATTGAGGCACTGGAACCAGTGGGCAGAGACAGTTATAAACTAAATTAAATGGTCTTAAAATCTGAAGACTGTTAAAAATTCCAAAAGGATGAAAACATTATTGAAAATTATTTTCATGAAAGACACAAAATATGAAAAGGAACAGAAAGCCTACCTTGGACAGTTGTCGTGGGTTTCACGGATGTTGGCGGCCCTATGCCATCTACAGATGTAAAAGAGAACCACAAGTCAAAGAAAATTAAAAAAAACATATAAACCTGAAAGCAAAACCTGTAACCAATGATGTTTTGTGAAAACACTGCAAATCTGAAAAAAAGTTGTTTTACTGGAAATCTGGTACTCACTGGACTTCTTGCAGACGAAGCCGTTCCTGGCGTCGCACCTGTAGTTGTTCCAGAGACCCGAGCTCACCACGATGTTCACACAGTTCTCACTGGAAGGGTTATTGGGTTCGCCTAACACAGGTAAGTCGAAGAAAAAGAGCGCTGAACTTAAACATCTGCTTAGATGAACTGCTTTTAGAGGTAACATCAACGTTCTCTTATCATTAGGTCGGGAAGCTGAATAGCTGAAACTATATGGCAAAATGAGTTAATATTGTATGGACGGTATTGATATACACCCTATACTTGCGGTTGACACCACTATGAATACGCTATTTGAAAGAGCACTTCTTTATAACTTCTTTTACGAGGGTTTACACAAACACGCCCCCAGAGTCGCTAAGGCCTGGTGTTAATTACCAGGCATGGCTGTTAAAATAATACACAGACCACAATTTTGCACGCATGCCGAATACATAGTTATAAGGTCAGTCTTACCGGATTTCCAGTTGAGATAAGCAAACGGTGATCCGTCTGTCCACATCCATCCCACGACATCATCACGATTATTGGCGCCTATCCACACTGCAAACGATGACATACCCCTTGCTCGTCCTATCGAATACCATAACAATATTATATCGATTTACTCAATATCGTTTCATACCTTCTGTACATCATTGAAAATTCCACAAACAAGGGGAAATTTACAAACAATTTACCATTGTTTGAACCCTTATATATGACTAGAATGTTACTTTCTGCCAGATATGATCATAAAACGATTAAACTTTAGTTCAGGTAATGACAATTTTCTGGCAGTTTAGTATAAGCTTCATTGTAGGGCACTTACCGGCTATGAAGTACTGCTCCTGTATGGTAGTGATACTAGCCAGCTGTCCCCCGTTCTGAGAGCACCACTGACCAGCATCAAGCCAAGACAGAGGCCTGTCTTGAAAGGAGTAACAGAAGCCCAGGTTGATGTCCTCTTCCCAGTTCGGACCACACCGGGCACTCCACGCACCTGTAGACGGTACAGCACATGTTGCTCTGTAGGTCTATTTTAGTTAACCTTCAGATTTGGCATACAGCTACATACGGGACAAATCCCCTAACGAAAACCACAGTACTGCTCAAACAAATAAAAAATTATTTTTTTTTTCTGTGAGCGAAAAAAAAACATTGAATCCCAGAGTTTAAAGTCTTGGCCCCGACTTAATTGACCAATCAGTGATTGTTTGCTATCCAACAGCCACAGACGAGCGTCTCTCACAGACAAATAAATATTTTGAAGAAGGTACTGTCATGAGAGAAATAACTTTAATTTTAGACGTGATCGCCTACACAAGTCCGTTTCAAGCTGTTTAAAACACATTATTTTCAACTATACCCATTTGCTTTACGAGCGACTGACTAAAGGAACGCAAGAGTACACGACTTAGACCTATTCGTTTTAGGCAATGAATATATTTCTCATTATCAGCGAGACAGCTATAAAGAAGTTTATCAAGAGATATTGATTGTCAAAGATATACAGCTGTTTTTTTTTTAACCCAAATGCAACAGGGAAGGCAAATAAACGGCTCCCGAATAATGTAGGACCTGATATAAAAACCCATAGAAAGGAGCAAGAGCAAGAACGAAATATAGATGTGTGAAACATTATTGGAATATTTCTCCCAGTTAGGGTGGGGTTAAGACGAACTATATAGGCCTATAAAATGCCGGGATTGTTTTGCCAGAGGCCATAACCTTTGCGTGACGGCTAGGATTATATACGAGTGATATATCCATTGGTGTATTACACAGCTGAATGTTCAGTTTATTAATAATCATCCAAGATTGTTGAAGGTTATTAGAAATCGAGATTGTGTTGGCGTTCCTCGTCGTAGAAGAGGAGATTTTGAGAGAAGTGAAGGTAATAATTCGCAAGCTGAAACAGTTCATATAGACCCCACATAGACAGCCTGGCGTAACCCCTAACACTGTATATGACTGAACAATTAAATTTTTTCTCTCTCCCATTTTTTTTCACCATGTTACTTTTACGGCTCAGTAGGCAAACTTTATTCGTCCGCAAGCTGCTCGCAGGCCTTTCTACGTACGACTGGGCATGAGCTCGCAGCGATCGCATTGTTGAGATGCCCCTGGGTCATTTCGCTGCGCTAACCCTCGGCCATAGAGCCCTCTACGCCCTCCATACCCCCTCCCCAATTTTTAAAACAAGGGGCTTCCAATATGACATGTGAGATGCAGACGACGTACTCACGTGTGGTAGGGATAGATCCGGGAGCAGAAGTTACACCGTTCACCAACGCTGTTAAATAAGAGAAACTTTAGCAACTGGACGACGGCCAAAAGAATAAGTGATAAATGCCGTGCGGCGTGATTGCGTGGTGACTCTCCCTCGTTCATTGCTAATGCCACTGATTGTAGCGAAACAACATCCTAAGTTTCAATAGTGTAGCTATTCAAGTGAAAAGATGTTGAACTGGATTATATTACATTGGAAAATAACACACCGTGCTTTAAATTAGGATCTGGTGATTCTACGCTATTCTGTCTGCTTTAACCTTAAATCGCATAAGTTTACAGTAACTGATATCCTTGTGTTAGAGAGTACTTGCCTGGCTTTTGGCAGATGAAGCCATGCTTGGCGGTACAGGCAATGTCTTTCCATTGGCCGGAGTGCCCAGATTCTGATACCATACCTACGCAGTTCATCTCCCCGTGGTTTTGAGGGTTACCCGGATACCAGTTCGCAAATGTTCTCTGTACAACGAGGTAGTAACGGGTTTATAAGCTCAGTCCCAGAGTATGGTGTGATATTTTCCGATCATTGCGCGTTATATGAGACAACAGTTAATATCATCATTTGTAAGGTATTGCATCGATGAAGGCAAAGCTATATAGTAATTTAAGTAAAGAGTAAGAAAAATGACTAAACGCAGGAAGACTAGTTCATATATTTAAAAATAAAAAAAGCTGACATGTGATACAGGTGTAAAAACTGTACCAGACATTAAGCTAGAGAGCTACCCACCATTGTTCCATCTGCCCAGTTGAAAGTTCCCTCTTTGCTTCGGTCATTTAGCCCTGTCCACATCACCGCCGACGAAATATGATCTGTGGTGAAAGCACATAAAGCCTGCTACACAGCTAAGTAAAGCCGCCGATGTACATGTATTATATATGCCGGAGTGGATAATAATTCAATTATTAATTCTAACACGTCCGGGTCCGCATACGCCAGGTTGAAAAAGATCCATTGAAACCTGTCGGAAATGTGAATCCCTTTCCAAACGAAAATAATTCTGAAAATAATGAACCTGTCCAAATCCAAATTCTATATATGTGCATGTGGTCCCAAAATGTTTAGAAATTATCGATCACAATTTAGTAAAAGTGATGTGTTCACAGTAAGTTCATATCTCCTTGTAACGACATTAATTATTGAATTAACCGACGTTTCTAACAACTGTGAAATACGGCAGGAAATGCGTTCACATGAAATGGTTTTACAGACAGACCAACGGACACACGCAGAAAGGATCGAACGAACAAACTCATCGGTATATCCACCAGTATTATTTCCCGGAAATGATAGGGCAAAAATCATTGATTTGAGAGCAAATTAATTTTGATATTTGTATTATTAATATAATCATAATATACTCATATCGTCAACTGGGACAAAGCACTGAGGAAAAATAAAACGACGGAAGTTATGCGAGTAAATACCGTTTATAAAAGCCTGTTTGGGGTTATCAGGTATTGAAACAAGTTGGCCATTTTGTCCTTGACATGCCTGTTGAGCTTCCATCCAATCCAAGACAGTGTCATTGAACAGCAGACATTGGTTCATATAGAGATCCCAACCTGACTCACAGCTCATCTTGGCTATATGCAAATTGACAGGAAGAAAACAATATATATTCTGAGAAATAAATGACTCAATAGCGATTTGCCACAAAACAGAAAGCACGTTGAAATTTTTGTTAATGAAAATACATTGTAAAAATGTAATGATGACTGCCTTTTAACAACACGACAAATACAATGCAGTTGTCCTGAGATCACTACTCAAATAAATTATGCATAATACCGATGAAATCTGAAATCGATGGTTATGAGTTTTTGCCAACAGATTTTGTAATAGCTTTTGAAAAAGCTTAAAAATCCAGTAGATACATATGGATAGACTGGAAGCCATGAGACCGTAATCTCATCCACAATGATATTTCTAACTTCCCACGAGAACTGGTGAGATGCAAGCACTAAATCGAAATATCTGTTTATTCAAAAGCATGGTGGCATTATTATCACTGGTTGGCGAAAGAAACAAATAAAGTTTCATGCAATATTCGTAATGTGAAAAATGTGAAAATGCAGTTATGAAACCCTTAAATAGAAGTCGTTCAGTTTGGGTGCTAGTTTCACGTTGAAGGAGATTAATTAATAAAACAGTCGCCTTACAGGTCGACGCACTCACGCTTTGGCGTCGTCACAGCTTGGACAGGCACATTGGTAGGGAGCTGGCAGATGAACGGTCTCAGCTGTAAACAGTCCGTGCTAAGATACCACTTCCCTTGTTTGTCACCTGAAGTAGTGTTAGGTAGTATCGTGAGGGGTAATAACGTAAAATAATCGACATTTTATTAAGTGTGTCCTTTTCTTATCAACTCTACTAAACTTTTCAATACTGTAACCATCAGACCCACACCACAAGCAATTGTACCCTTTCATCAAATTGCTTTTTTATAAATTCTACGTGGGAAGGTCCGTCAGCTAACTGCGGATGGTCGTGGGTTTTCCCCGGGCTCATGGCCGGTTTCCTCCCACCATAATGCTGGCCGCCGTCGTATAAGTGAAATATTTTTGAATGCGGCGTAAAATACCAATCAAATAAATAAATATAAATTATGTAACTCCGAAGTTTTTAGAGCTAACAAACTTAAATCAACATTTGTGAATCCCGAAAAATCCTTCAAAAGCGTCCATATAATTAACATGAAGTTTGGTATTACCTGTGTAGATGAGGCCACAGTCTGGCTTGTTTGGAGTGTCGGAAGGCGCCTTGCCCCAGTTAGTATAGCGGCTGAGGGGAGCTCCCGATCCATAAGTTATATCTCCTGCTTCGTTATCTAAGTCACAACAGACGAGTACATAACAAAATATAAACCAACAATACATACAACAAAAGACACCTAATTTCATCGTACATCGAAAAGACACACAATATAATGGATTTATCTGCGAAGAGAAAGAAAGCAGCTGAGTTGTGCTTAGCACGGTCAAGTGTCAAGATACAATTACCACTTGTACAATATATATAATTGTTGGATGGAATAATTTTAAACCGCACGAACCTACCAAACGAGGCTTTTGATCGGATTAGAATGCTGAGTCAAATTCCATCTTATACCATTTTCCTACACTAACATTTTGTATAGTCTTGACCAAGCACTCCATAAAATATCCAGTCCAGCCAGTCAAACAAGACAGATATAACGTAAAGTGATATAATCAGTAGTATTCTACAGAGATTAGAACAACAGAGCTCAAATAACTTACCTGTAAGACCTATCCACATCTGACGAACCCCACTCTCCTTCAGCTCTCCCAGTAGTTTATTCAAGAAACTTTGTTCCAGTGGGCTAATATAATAAAACAGACATAACAAGTATGCCTTACATTTTCTCGAAAACCAATGGATTTACTTATTTATATACTTGCGCGTATACTAAAGAATTTTTCATCTGAACCATGGAAGTCAGATTTATGCGAGAAAAGACCAGAGCACTTGCAGGTAGAAATCGTTCTTCGCCACAGAATATATTTACACGCATTCATATGCAAGCTTATATATACTGCCACATAACAAAGATGACGTGCATCAATGTTATATCCAAGCACGGTCCTCAGAAAAGATTTGAATGTGCAGAATGTACGGCTATATAGCTAAAGAAGAAAATGGATTATTTGTTGAGAGAATAGTTATTATTGTCACCTGTTAATCTCAACGAGAGAGCCATTTGTACCGTGGCCTCTGCAATAGTCATAGGCCTGAGACCAGGTGAGTCTGATGGCAGTATTGATCTCGTAACACTTGCTCTGATACTGGACCCATCCTTCAGCACAGACGCCTGTCATCAGACAAAGAGGCCGACATTGAATCAGCCAGTAGGAAATGCTTACACATACATTGTGTGGAGCCAGTGAGATAATGTATAGAGCAAGATGCTGTTGACTGTGATTTTGTTATCACTTTTTATCAAAACAACACATTTCATGTACAGTTTTAAATTTGAAATATAATGTAAGATAATTGTTTTAACTTGCCGAGAAACTAGACACATGTAACAAGTTTAATAGGTGTGAATTTCGTGTTAGTTTTCGTACTGTTACTTTATTCTAGAATTTTAACTTGATTTTATGTATTAGTCGATGACATTATCATGCGAGATGAGATGAATAATGCAACATCAAATGTTTATGGTACAGAGCATATTTCACAAAAGTCCCTTGACCTTGGACTGCACGTGATCTTGGCGGAGTTGTGGTTCTATGAAGAGGTTGGATAAAGGGTTAGTGTCTAAATAGTCAAACTATTAAACAAATATTAGAATTTCACCTTCTGGTTTTTCACAAATGTGGGTTTTACGCTGAGAGCAGTCCGCGTTGTTCCAGGCTTTAAGCGAATCCAAACCTTGGCTTGTGACAACCTCCACACAGCTGCTGTTTTCTGAACCTCTGATGGAGAAAGAATGAAAGGTTTAAAACTGCCATCACAAACATTGTAAAAAAATAAGCAGCTATGGGTACTCTCAAAATACAGTTCGTAACTTCTGTGTAATCCAGTATATCATGGACGACGTAGAAGCCATGTCTGCTGCTGTCCCAATCGCTTTGTGCTGCTTAAATCATCATACAAATGAATCCCATGAGCATAAAATGCATGAAAAGTTATATGAGATTTATAGAAATATACATAAATTCCATTTGGTCAGAGCCTCCGGGAAACAAACCAATATTGCACGAGTTTTATAAAGGCGAACAGTTTTCATTGACTGAATGAAGGAGATGGACAATTCTTTTCCATGCTAAACGTGCAAATAAGTGAATAACATACACATAGTTATCAATATCTGTTCTCTAGTTTCCACGGATCCACGTGTCTCCATGTAAAGTAGCTCTTAAAGATCTTGTGGCAACATAGTCTTATTCCATGTATATATTAAAACACATGATAAATTAGAGGAAATGAATAAGGTACGAAAAAGTGGTCACAGTTGACCTAGATGCTTTCATTTAATTTACAGGTTATTAAACTATGGCAACAGATGTAAAGAAGACATTTCTAGGAGTGTTGAATATATCATTCTTTATAAACCAAACATTGTGGATAGTTTTACTGATGAATATCACAGCAATATTTTTTTAGTAAACATACACAGTGTTGGGTAGGTAGTTCCTTGGTTTTCTGCAGGTTTGTGGATGCTGAGGACAAATCAACACTCCCTGAAAGAGCTATTTAACTGTTTGCTGTGATGATCCTGTGGGATTTGTTGAATTTGTTGAACGCGAGAGCACTAGTAGAATTACAATGGTGCTAACAATGTATGTAGACCTAGGCCATGTGTTAATGTTAACGAAGTATAAGCCCTAAAGTATTTAGAAATGTGACAAAGAGATGATGATCTCTTCTTAGACCTGTAACTCACCCTAAAAGGGTAAGGTCAGCTAGAGAATATCTGACATGTTCCTTACTTTTGTATGTGGGAAGAATCGTTGTTAGCCCAGTAACCCGATCCAGTCAGCGGTGTATTCAAGTAAGTCCATCTCCAAACCGGCCCCGTATCCTGCAGTCGAAGTTAAACGTCTCCATTATTACCCCTCTGTGAACGTTTTAGCTAACCCATTCCTGCTAAATAACGGATTTATTATTTCGTGGTGCCGGTAGTTGACCCCTGCTTCTTGTGGCAGTCTAATAGTGGCTAATCTGAGAGAGTTACTGAGAGAGTTATCATGAAGACCTAAGGACATCTTGATACGTTCATGAGGGACACGCGTTACGTTTGCGTTAACTGCATTATTATTAACCCAGCATAAGTACCCAACACCATACAAAACACATAGCACAAATGTCGCACTACGGCATCTTACCGCAGGCACTGACCGCAGGCCTATCCACGAGTTCTGTTGTTTGGTGTTAACTGAGTCGATCATATAGCGCTGAATAGAATCCAGGAGAACCGTGGCTAGACGACCACCTTCGTTATCACAAACATCACTGAAACATTTCATAGCAAGAGACAAAGGTATGAATAAAGCATTAACGGCATTTCTAGTGTCCTACAGCTTGTATCATAATGAAACTCGGATAAAGAGACATAGTAAACGTCGCTGTGTAATCGTAATCCGCAGTAATTGTCGCGGCATTTTTGCAACAAAACAATCTGTGTATGCACAAAAATCCGCACATAGATTTTAATTGCTTTTTTCTGCGTTGGGCGTAGCCTTATCACCAAGGAAAGAAGTAGGAATAATGTGGCATGGATTGATATGTCTACGTACAAACATAGTGTTCTCCTACCAAGGGTATGATTTGTTTTATAATGTTTTCAACTTTACAAATTCAGACACGTCTCTTTCTGTAGGCTGCTCCTGTGTCTCGCCCGGTTTGAGAAGGACTACTTACTGAGCTTCTCTCCAACTCCTCTTCGTTGTGAAGAATTTGTAGCAGTAGTTGTGATAATTTTCCCAACCATTGTCAATGTCACATTTCAAGGTCACTTCTACATAGACAGAAAAGACAGTTTTATTCACAAAGGATAAACATAAAACTAATTAGTTATGAAACTGTGAACAAATATGGTATTTCAGTCACACCTGACAGCCAAACGATTCAAAACATAATATGGCATTCATGTATGATGTGTTTTGACCTAAATGATGATTAACCACATACTTTTTGAACGTTCGCAGACGTATGGCATGTCTATATCACAATCGTCATCGTTCAGCCCTGTTGCCCCCATGTAAGCACAGTGTTCGTTGCCTGTACGGTTATCAGGCTGGCCTGTCTGCCAAAGGCTGAAATTAACATAATGGACAATAATAACACCATTATTAATATATCCACCAAAATGACAAACTTAAAATTTTAAACACATATATTAATAAATGAAAATCTATCCAAAACATCAACTGCATAATTTAATCGAACCATGCCGACAGTGTAACCCAAGCTCACAGCAAACAGACAGAAATCTTCCATTTTTATTTTGTTTAAATTTGTTATTCTGCTCTTTACTATGTACTTTTCCAATAAATAGACCTTCTGCATGATGGCATCATTTCTACATCAATAGTATAAGGTTTATTCATCTTCTCAGTTAGTTTATAGCACCAGAACCAACCTGACTTGGCTAGACACCATAGATCTGTCTGTCCATCTCCACTGGGTCCCTTCGTTCAAGTTGGTAGCTCCGCTCCACCACTGAACAGTGTCCGGATCAGCCATAGACATCAGGCGGAACTGAGATTTTAACCAAGACTGTCCAACAATAAAGCATTATTAGTGTGATTCTAGCCCGGCGGTGTTGTGGCCTCAGTTTCACAGCACATCCCAGACAAACACGAATGATGTGTAAAGAAAAGAATGTCATAGCCACAACAAAAACGAACCACATTCCAGGGAAAATTTATGGTTTATCGTAGGTAAGGAATACACAATCTGAATGTTTAGAACGAACCGTCTTCTGTACACTAATACTTGTGTGAGTATTAAACAACACGAACTGATACATACAGCACATGTAGGTCTGTCAGGTCAGGCCTTCGTAAATATGTCATAGGTAAGTTAAGGACAGTATATAGAATGACATGCAAACATGTTGTCATGGTGACATGTCACTATAGGCATGGATATGGGTTGGTGTTCTGAGGACTCCTGGTTTACTTAAATCACGTATTTACTGTACAACCTGTTACCATGAGCCTCTGTTGCAGCATTTCAATTTTTGGTGTTATTTCCTTATGAAGTTTATCAATGAAAAATATAGGAAACATCGCGGCTTGTAGCACATCAGAGTGCTCGATTGACATGGATTGAATCAGTAATTCGTTGGCTTGGCTTGACGCCACAGTCAAGTCATATAATTCATATTATTTCCATAGTAGTACAGCCACATCGGGGCGATATTGCCATGAGGCACAATGTATTTTGTACGATGTGATATCGAAAACCTGCCAATGCAACTGATGGCTGGTTATTTTCCATTGCTAGGCTATTTCTACTGAGTTCTTGCTGTGAATGTTTTCCTTGTCGTTGAATTGCCGAAAGCGATAAAGGGTACATCTGTACTGGCCTGGCTGTCCGGAAAATAAGCAATGAGTTTTTCTTTGATGAAACAAAAACCAGACAGAAGCCATTAGCCTAAACACCTAATCACAACACAAAGTTGAAAATCACACTGTTTGGTCTCACAGAAACGTATTCCTTTCGTTTTACCTGGCTTTCAGCAGACATTTTTTTTTACAGCGGAGAGGTTTAAAAATTCCAAATGCACGAAGGACAATTGGTTGTTCAAAACAATTAATATTCCAGTGAACTGAGCTTGCTTTATCGGATTTCGCTTGTGAACTTGTTTACACACTGGATGCTCTCAACTCACTTCACCACGGAAAGAGGCAATAAGGCTACCATTGAACTGTGAATAGATTCAACTATTTTTCGTACCAATTTAGCGATTTTTGGGGACCTGGCTTTTTGCTGCTTGCTGTTATTTGTTGGGTGTCATTTTGTAGGGCAGACTGTGACGTTTACTGTCAGACTGCTCTGCTGGGTCGTAGTTTAAAATTGGGCGGAAGCATTCACATTGAAACGTGATGAAAAGTCTACGTCACTTTTTGTCAATCTGGTACTTCCAGGTTCTTCTTGCGTTTCTGAGGTTGTAACGTGAAATTCCGACCATTATGGTGCCTCGACATCTTACCAGAGGCCTCACCTCACGGGTCACAGCAGGTTAAGGAAGCCTGACGTTAGCGGATTTAATGGCTACTCAGTAGTTATGAAAGCTAACAGGTAAGTGAATGGCAAATTTGTCACCGGCAACAAAAGCACGTTAAAGGAGTTGAGGTTTGCTCCGCAATGGCGCCTAACGTAAGGAAATCGAAAACTGAATGCCAGGTAACGCGACAGAGAACAAGGACAACAAGAATGTGCTGTCGTGTTCCGCTCACCTGTTCAGCCGCAGAGTTTATGACGACCAGGTTAGCTTGGTAAGCTTGACATGAAAGGCGGGCGTCTGTGAAGGATTTCGTCGTCTTTGATGTGGTGATCTTATAACAACTTGTTCCAGACGGCCAGTCCCACCAGCCCGGCGGGCATACGTGACATCTTGCTGGTACACAAAACACCATGCCACATGCTCATTACAACTGTAACCAGCAATGCATCCATGAGGCGATAGATTTCCCATTGAGTGTCCTGTATTTTATCATAATTTGAGCGTAATACTTTTTACTTTGTCTTTATTCAATAAAATACACGACAGCGATTGAAAGGAAATTGAGTTAAAGGTTTAAACACGAGGTCTAGAATAATACTTCTCGTGTTTACCTGGGAGTCAGAAGTAAGTATATCAGTTTCCAAATCACTAATTCACAACAACTAAAATCCGTTAAAGTATATCGAGTGAGCCGGAGAAAAACATAATCGTCTAAAATATGCAATTATTCAGTTTCTCCAAACGTTAGTGTCACACACATTATTTTACAGATATCAAAAAATGTCAGCACCATAGGCGAAATAGTGTTAAGACTTCAACAAATTGAAAAGTGTACGCCTGAAATGTAACCTGACCTAGACTTCCCACTATTGGCTGACATTGTACGGAAATGTGAAATTATTGAAAATGTTTCCAACGGAAGGCTTTCATATTTCACTACTGTCATAGATTGTTTTTGGAAATGGGTCTGGTGATTATCTATTGGAATACCCCTAACAGAGCTAACGAGTGGTAAGCGAATGTCGGATTACATGTTTACATTGTACATTTCAGGCGTGCGCTTTTAAATGTATTGTTTTTTTTCACCCACAACGCTGAAATGTTCATCAAACTTGTTTACTATCCATTAAAACGATGTGTGTGACATATTAATGTCCCAAATTTTAAACATTTTGAATAACCACAAAAATGATATGGGGATCTGATCCACCCAAAACAAGAGTAGGACCTACTTCTTTTTATTAGACCATATACAGTCTAGCAGAATATGGTGTATACATTCCTAAAGTGAAAAAAGAAACACCCCAAGACCATACACAGATGCAATAGCATGTAAAGCCACACAGGAAGCTACCTTTTGAACTTTTTCAACGAGTAAAATTAACTCTGAATTCTGTGTAGGGATTTTTAGACCAGCTTGCGTTTCAATGACGTTTACAACAATCTGGTTTATCCCAAATACCGAGCTGGTATTTAATGTTGAAATAGGCCTGTATCCTGTATTCCTAGATATTACATTAGTTAACGTTACAAGAATTTTATCCAGAGTTGAAATAACAGTACAATAATAAGTCACACTTTTCTCTGGTCCTAGAGCAGAACTAAATGTCACATAAGATTTTCCATACGCAAATACATTTCACAGGAGTTCACAAGATATTTATTGAGAGCTGAACATAACGGCGTGCAGAAAGTTTTGTGACTATCAATATTGTCCATGAAACCCAGGATAGAATTCAACTATTTCACTTTTTCACAATAATCTTTGAAATAGCGACTACTTATTTCGCTGATATCCTTCCTCTTTAATCAAAGCAGTTGCGATGTGGAAATCAAGAAGGTATCATCTTAAACAGACTGTGATAGATATTCTTAATCTGTTAATCAACAGATGCCATGTTTGATCGAAGCTCGTTTGTGTTTTCTGATCAAAACATCCACGCTTACACTACAAGTACAGGACGACCAGAAGACAAGCCGTGACAGCTATGCGTACAGAGCGTCGTACACGAGACTAACGTGAATAGAAAACTCTTGCGGCTTTTGGCTACTCACAGTTTTTATTCAGTGGCGCATTAACATGAGGCAGACAACACAGGAGGTAAGCCTAATTCCTGCTTCACGTTAACAAAAACACCACCTCCTTCAACTGAAAGAGATACGAATACTCATGATCGGACTTGTCCCGGTGTGTGGTGGTGTTACTCTCGTACTATCCGCTTTGTGACATTTTCTGCTCGCTGACGGATGGGAGATGACATGTGTGTGAGGTGGGGGGGGGGGGGGTAGCTTGCATGAATGGCCGTAATGGGTGCGCGAGGACAATCCGGGGCGTGATAACCCAGCCACTTCAGTGAAACAATATGTATACTCCAGATCTCCACACCGCTGGGGCAAACCCGTTACATGTATGTTATCTCACATACACAAATCCTGACTGATAACTGAACACTGATGTGGCCACAATGTTAGTAGTTTCGCTTAAGGTTTTTACCTAGTAAAACGATATCTATATCGTCACTGTGGTATAAAAAGTCTAAAGGTTTAAAAGTGATACAGTTTATTTGTTTATTTATCTACCTGGGGTCTCCGTGGCTCAGTTGGTTAACGCGCTAGCACAGCGTAATGACCGACGAGCCTTTCACAATGCGGTAGCTGTGAGTTCAACTCCAGCTTATACGTGGGAAGGTCTGCCAGCAAAAAGTGGATGGTCATGGGTTTTCCCCGGGCTCCGCCCGGTTTCCTCCCACAGCAATGTTGATCACCGTTATTTATTTATTTATTTATTCATTTGATTGGTGTTTAACGCCGTACTCAAGAATATTATACGACGGTCGCCGCATTGTGGTGGGAAGAAACAAAGTCATTCAGTATCCCTTATTACTACATTATTGGTACTTACTACATTTTCGGTCACAATGATTATAGTAAAAAATGAAACTAGTGGAATAGGGGTTCGACGCCATCGTGACCAGGCGTGTGGTTCAGACGCGGTTAATATGACAGCTTCGTCCTGATTAAAATTCTGTTTGCATTCTTTTCATCTAAAGGAAAATGATGTCATTTATGTTATAAATGTAACATATTCCTTGTAGCCGGTTCATGTGCTTTTGCAATATAATTTCTTTCAATATATCATGAATACAACTCGGAACAAACTCACTGACAAATAACTTTGGTTATGTCTGTTAAATGATTGTGGTTGTTTTATTCACATTGAGACCATGTCTTAACATTATAATCAATAAGGACGGTGACAAAACAGTTGAACAACAAGGTTGAACTTGGAACTATAATCCATTTTGCCTATAACATGCACACAAATTTGTCATTTTCAGCGTCTTGTAATGATGCTTGATGCAAACCACGTGCTGCATTCGTGGATTACTGTTATACACGGCCATTCCTCCACTGTAACTGTGCATATAAAGCACATGTGGCACGGAGTCGCCGATAATTCAGCATAGGGGCATAGTGACAATAAATTAAGTATATGAGTCAACTGTAACCATGGTTATCTAGACACAGACTTTAAATAGAAACATGAACAAAGTTGAAAGGGTGTCGAATAACCTTTGCATGGACAAGAAAAAGTAAATATTCCCTTATACAGCGATACTTTCTTAGTATTTACCGAGACGGAAATGAGTATAGATGGCGTATCGTGTGTTGTCACGAAAGCACTCAACACAGAGAAGGTTTCCCTCCATTAATTCGGGGCTTATGGTCTTTTATATTACGTTACATGAATACTGAACATTGTTGATACTTCTCAGTGCAACGTATGGTACACGAGCGTCCAGCAGGTGAAGGAGGAGGAAAAAGATGATCGAGAAACTCTATTAACCCTATTCACCTCCAGTTGTGATTCTGTACAGCTTATTATTAATAATAGGACACCTGTCTGGTCAAGAGATTTTCCTCTCTTTTTTCTTGGTTCATGCAGTGAAGTTGTCTAATGTAAGCGATGCAATATAAAGGCCGCTAGTTACATGTACATATGGACTTGCTTGTTCAAGCTTACTCAGACAGGATGTTTGTTGACTGGATATTAGAATGCAGGGCCGACCAAGTGGCACGCAATATGGTGGCCCCAACATGTTTTCCGGAAGGGGCGTGTGGAGCAACTGACATACTTCTAACACAGACAACGACCGACGCTGTGCTAAGCAGAGACTAACAGTCTGCAATATATATGTATCCCAGAAACTAAGAGAAACAACCTAAGGCCCACAGGCTTCATATTATTATCTTTACATTATTAACTTGATTGTGTCATCGGCATCTGCACTGAGAAAGTCATCGTCAGTATGGACTTCCAAAGTCCAATATTGGAATTTAAACGGAGGAGAAAAACAATTGCATATTTGTTAGTAACAAAGTTTTCTTTAACTTACCCAGATGAATGCCCAAGACGACAAGTGCCCAAGACGTTAGCCATTTTATAGCTGCCATGCTGCACGCCTCTAACCCTCACTGAAACACTTTAATTCAAATGCCTACCGCAGATGCCTATTGTCCGATCGTAAGTTGGTTCTGACGGTGGAGTGGCTGCAGCTAACCCAGGAAAACAATGCATGTGACTGATTAGAGGCTTCCGATAACCTCCCCTGGTTCAAAGGGCCTATGATATCTATGTATGGCGACAGGCAGAACATTTAGGGGAGGATGGGCCGCCCTGTTCGGACATGCAAGTTACTCTTACATGTACTTCCCGTTTTGTTACATTGTCGTTATCTTGTGCCCGGTAACTTGTACGCTATCAGTGTCCATTGTCCTACTACTTATATTAGTACTTCTTTAAACAAAAAGATGAAGCAAAAGGACCGATCAGCCGGTGACAATGTATTATGAACAGGCGACATATCATACATGGTGTCACTGACACAATATTTTAATCCAGTTTTTAGTACTGGAACTATAGCGATAGTTTGAAAGAAAAAACATAAGTGACAACAAATAACTGTATATTGTTATTGAATTTCCCACTTCTACTTGTAGGTATTATCGTTTGTTATTGCTGATTGAGATGATTGGTATATATTTAATATTTCACTCAACTCATCATGCTATAACGTGTACAACTGCCTTGCTTACAAAACAAGCATCTAGGGCCATGTGTAACAGAATACATATATCTTCTATCTGCCCACTTGTCCAAGTCAAATCGTCTAGCACCTTTGGTCGAACAATATACAGCTTATGTCAGATCCCCTAATGTCCCCATATAGTTTATGCTCTAATTCTTATTTATCCTCAATGCGATGTTCTTCCAATGACCAACAAGTTGTCTTCTTTTTCCACACCTTTCAACCTTGTTTGAAAACTTTGAAACAAACTCGCCTTCTTACTCTTTTATTGACTTCTTCGGCACAATGTCCATGTAAAGAGAACTGCAAAGGTTAAAGTGGGGTGTTATAATTTGCCGAATTAAGACAGATTAAACAATGGCTGCATCTCAGGAGGGAAGTGTTACAATCCTCAACAATCGGGATTAGTTGAGGTTCAGCTCGTATCGGGGGGAAGCTCACAAGAGCTCAGTGCAAGGCCACCGAGAACAACAGTCAAAGGTGTTTGAGTTGTGGGGAATTCACAATGACAGTGTCGTCATTTCTGTACAACTGTTGAGGCCTGTAAGAGATTAAGACAGTCTTAATAGTGTGTCATCAGTATATTTTGTATTCAGTGATAAATTGTTATCGGGGAGTATTTTAATACTTCAAGCTGTAAGAAACTGACATATTGCAAGTCGAGCTTTATTCTCTGCGCTCTATTTGTTTTATGAAACAAATTCTCTTATTTCAAAAGGCATACATTCTGGCTCATAAAATAACCTCTAGTGCCAATATAAACGTGGTTTTCTTCATGAATCTAGGCGTTGGTGTTCCATAAACATAAATAATGCAAAAATTTGCGGTAAGAAAATAATTTGTTAGACGATGTGACTTACACATGACACGATTTGACCTGATGTATTAGACGATTTGACTTGGACGAGTTGGCAATTAGAAGATATGGCCTGTATTCATCCTTTTACATGATTAATAATAATTATATTCATAGTAATTTGTCTTCCTGATTACTTCGAGCTTGGATTTTGTTATCTCTTAATGGTAAGGCTCTTTTCAGAAGATATCGATTAGCAAGCGATTGTCAGATGTAACGCTATGATTGATGTTCTATTTTTATTAATTAATCTGATTCATATTTAACGCCGTATTCCAGAATGGTTCACTTACACCCCGGCGGTTAAGAAACCAGAAACGCATTTGCCGGATTCGGACATTCGCGGCTCGGATTTCTGATTTCTTTCGGATCACTTTAAAATCATTAAGGTTACGACATGCACAGGTTAGAGACATGCATGTATGTTAGATCGATTTTTTGTCCCACCATAATGCTGCCCGCAGTCGTACAAGTGAAATAGTATGGAGTAGGGCGTAAAACAACAATTCATAAATACGCAAACATCATTTCAAGCTTACTATCGTAAAACTTCTGTTAGCAAATGTCCCAACAATTTATTCGACTGGACAGAAGTTGTTCTAGGCACTTGAGGACATTTCGCTTTAACGACATGCAGTCAGGTTTATGGATTGACAAAAGAGCCGGGAGTAGGCCTAAACCACCGCCAGCCTCCTAAATACATGTATGGCGGGGAGTCCTTGGTATATATGTATACTGTATCTTCTTGTGTCTATACCGCCATTGTGTCTTCTGTGCCACTGAAACATCATGCCGAAGACACCAATCACGACACCCTACCCATGCAGTCATATTATACTGACACCGGGCAGACCAGTCCAGTTTCCTTTTTCTGAGTTCTCATGCTGAGCGACATGCGAGGCAGTAAGTGCCATCTTCAAGTGCCAGAGTCTTTGGTATGACCCGGCCCGAGATTGATCTCGGATCTCCCGACCTCCGTCTAACTTGTCTTAGCAAAGTCTAACCAAAACGAGCTTTAGCTGGACTCGAGCCCACGAACTCCATGCCAAGGTGTCGATCTGCTGCGGAGAGAACGATGAATGCTTCAGCCCAGTGAGCTAGAGAGTGGCACCATATGCGTAATACATGGGATGGTTAAAGTACAGGAGAGACACATTAACAAGCTTTAATCGGAATCTTCAGATAAAATGGCTTATACTACAGGCAGTCCATGTACCCAAGTCAAATTTAAATATGAAAGTCGGCAAAATGAGAGCTTAAAGTGATCTAAACTGCAAAACTTATCGCAAATTCGCTAAAGACCAAGTCACACTAACATTTACGGGCATTCTTTAAGTGAGCTTGTGAATAAATATTTAATTGATCGTATCACTTCGTGGGGGGTTCTTGGTGAATCTGGATGATAATGATGATAGCCTCATCAAGGCGATCGTAGTGATCGGAATGGTCACACAAAGCCTAGCTGCCATCAGCTGTAGTCTACATTCAATCTGACTATACCATAAATCAGTGGGGCTTGATGCTGTTTACTTGATTCATCTTATGGCGTCATATATTCAAGAATATTTAACTTATACGACCGTGGCGAGCATTATAATGGGAAAATCCAAACCCTACGTGTATTACATCAGCGCTAAGGGATACAGTGCGACTAACCGGAGAGAAATACATGTCGCTCCGCAAGTAAATTACACAGCCAAATTCTCAAACATAATAGATTGACAAGACTGTTTTCGTATGTGCATTGTGGGTGTTAAGAACCAGTCAGTGGGTTATACACATTATTTCACAAATGAAAGAAGCCAATAGTAGGATTAAAAAGAAATAACATTTATTTTATTGCATTATATCCTCATAAGACAATGAAAGGCGGCGTGCAACACAGTTTAAAAGCTCATCTGAGACACTGATTGTATTAATGTCCGATTAAAACAAGTCTGTCCATTGGAAATAATGTTCATAATATGTGTTTATTTCTTTGGTTATAAAGAGTATATACTTGTACAGGAGGCTGATGGCTTGAATAAGACAATGACAGATGTGACCCATTTTCCCTATTATATCTCTCACACACACCACAGACACGCATACTTCGCGAACTTTCTTCCACAGACAACACGCTGATATTGATGCACACATTTCCGCAAAGCTACACTAGATAGTCACTAACAGACACCAGGACACAAACGTTGACCAACACTCAACCACGTCTATTTCTCAAACAGCACACACATGTACTCAATCTTTCATTCCCGTTCTCACATATCCCACGAACGCTAGTTTTCAACAAGCACAACAATACTCACTTACATTGTATTGGGTCGACGGTGTCCACCGGTATAATGAGGGATGAGAGCATTTGGGTGATACTCTGGCTGCTGTCCACCAGTACAATGTGAGATGAGAGCATTTGGGTGATAATCTGGCTGCTGTCCACCAGTACAATGAGAGATGGGAGCATTTGGGTGAAACTCTGGCTGCTGTCCACCAGTACAATGAGAGATGGGAGCATTTGGGTGAAACTCTGTCTGCTGTCCACCAGTACAATGAGAGACGGGAGCATTTGGGTGAAACTCTGGCTGCTGTCCACCAGTACGATGTGAAATGGGAGCATTTGGGTGATACTCTGGCTGCTGTCCACCAGTACAATGTGAAATTCGAGCATTTGGGTGATAATCTGGCTGCTGTCCACCAGTACAATGTGGGATGAGAGCATTTGGGTGATAATCTGGCTGCTGTCCACCAGTACAATGAGAGATGGGAGCATTTGGGTGAAACTCTGGCTGCTGTCCACCAGTACAATGTGAAATTCGAGCATTTGGGTGATAATCTGGCTGCTGTCCACCAGTACAATGTGGGATGAGAGCATTTGGGTGATAATCTGGCTGCTGTCCACCAGTACAATGAGAGATGGGAGCATTTGGGTGATACTCTGGCTGCTGTCCACCAGTACAATGTGAAATTCGAGCATTTGGGTGATAATCTGGCTGCTGTCCACCAGTACAATGTGAGATGAGAGCATTTGGGTGATAATCTGGCTGCTGTCCACCAGTACAATGAGAGATGGGAGCATTTGGGTGAAACTCTGGCTGCTGTCCACCAGTACAATGAGAGATGGGAGCATTTGGGTGAAACTCTGTCTGCTGTCCACCAGTACAATGAGAGACGGGAGCATTTGGGTGAAACTCTGGCTGCTGTCCACCAGTACGATGTGAAATGGGAGCATTTGGGTGATACTCTGGCTGCTGTCCACCAGTACAATGTGAAATTCGAGCATTTGGGTGATAATCTGGCTGCTGTCCACCAGTACAATGTGGGATGAGAGCATTTGGGTGATACTCTGGCTGCTGTCCACCAGTACAATGTGGGATGAGAGCATTTGGGTGATACTCTGGCTGCTATCCACCAGTACATGTGAAAAAGGAGCATTTGGGTGATACTCTGGCTGCTGTCCACCAGTACAATGAGAGATAAGAGCATTTGGGTGATACTCTGGCTGCTGTCCACCAGTACAATGTGAAATTCGAGCATTTGGGTGATACTCTGGCTGCTGTCCACCAGCACGATGTGGGATGAGAGCATTTGGGTGATACTCTGGCTGCTGTCCACCAGTACAGTGCTAGACACACCCTCGCATTCTTCTTTTACATTCACATTTAAACACACATCATCATATACATGTCTGACACACCCACACACATCCAACCACTCTTTCGGTGCATTCAGCACCTTGCACACCAGACAAATATACAAAGACCTACCTTTTAGCACTAACAAGCACGTTCTATTTGTATTCACCAAACACTCATAGAAACACATTCCTCACATCACTTTCACACTACGGTCACTGGGAATACCACAGTTTTTGAGCGAACATAACACTGGATTTATACACCCACACACAAAACCTAACATAAACAGACACCATCATGCACTCGACTTGCATATACACTCACACTTCTTTACGTTGACCACCTCGCTCACCAGACACATATGAAGTCCTAACCTGAGCACACGCACACACACGCACCCTTTCTTTGGATTCACCACCTTACACAGCGAACACACACACGAGCACACTCATCACACTCACTTTTACACTGGGGTCAATGTCTTCATTTATTTCGTCTTGTGTGGGATGCAACAAAACAGTTTCCTAATGCCTGCTCCCAGTTTCCTCTTCAGACAAGTCCTTCGTTTAGTTTCTGTCCAAAAAAAGCGAAAAGAGATTTATTTACACTGCACTCCAGTAAAATGCGCATATATTTAGACATCAGCTCCTAAAACTCTGGGATGTCATTCCTGTTGTAACTGTTTCTTACAATGTACATCATTACAGGTGACATATTGAAATTGATTAAGCAAAACTTACCGATAGTTGTCTTTTTGTCGGTGAAATCATTTTCGTCCTTTTCGATACTGCTGTACTGGCAATGTTCTCCTACAAATTTGCAAAGTAAATTTTACAATTTTGTTTGAAAAAATAAACCAGACAAACGCTCATGCTCTAAACTGAGTTGTCTTCCGCTCAATCACCAGTAGTCATATAATCCTCAATGTTCCCAACTACTTTGCTATTTTAGAGATCATCTGATGTACTGATGACAAACTTTTTCTGCACAATTTGCATATTCCGTTCAGGCTATCTGTGACACACTCTTCATCACACACTAACCAAATGGTGAATCGAACTCTGGACTGAGTTGAACCCAAGGTTCTGCTTACTGAAGATGGTTCCTTCACGGGCAGGCGAAATTCATCCAAGGCTTGATTGTAAATAGTCCTTATCAAGGCATCACTGCAATCCACTGAAACCAGAGACACACACACATGTTTGTATGTTGACTTAAAACTTCTTGACATTAGAACTCATAGTTATTTTATCTAACCCCTGCATATGTATTGTGTCTCACAAAATGTTAAATGTTGTTATAAAAAACGATCAATAGATCGTGAGACGTGTGGTTACCCGGCGCACGCTTGCCTTTCAATCACTAGGACACATGAGACCTGGGTTCAGATCTAGGTTTAGGACTTTGTTAAGCAACAATCAAATAAATAAATAAATAAATCACCGACACATGATGTAGAAAATATAAAAAAAATCACCCAGCAGATCATTTGAACTCAAGTTTCAAATATATAGCCCCTTCCTCAGCCCTCACCTTGAAATCAGCCTCAGCAAACAAAACTTCGTTCACCTGGGTGCATGATGTTTTAAATAAAATGGACAGTGTTTTATAACAAACGTGCCTACCTTCCAGACTAGTGTGGGTGCGGAAATACGTGGGTGTTGCTAGTTCTTGCAGCGAATATTCTTTCTCTCGCTTAACATATATGTCGGTTGTCACCAAGTCTGTCTTGTCTTTCTGCAACAGCAATCGCGCCAACATATAACATTTCATTCGTTTGATGAGCGTTTGATGACGGAGCAGGAATCTGGTTTTGATTGCCGCGTTGTCTCTTTGAGTACTCCTCTGGTCTAGAGAGACTTTTGTTAGGTAACATTCGGTTACTTTACTCATAAACCTAACCATCATCATACAACACTATATACAAATACAATCAGATAAATACTGTAAATATTTCAGACTCCATTTCAGACACCAATATACAATATGTTGTATTTTATAACCCCCAATCATTATCCACTCTGAAGGACAGACTAAATACGTAGTTCGACTGTGAGCATTACAGCCCCATTTCGGGAACCAATGTGCTGTATTTTATCCTGACATTATGCCGACTTAGCTAGCTGCTTACCTGTAAGCCATCAATACGATCCATGTCCATCCTGGATAGGAGTCCTCTGGCGTGAGATCTAATGCAAGGCTCTCCTACAACGTTAAGCAAATAATGGCAATAACAGGGCAACATATGCACATAGCACAGGAATAAATGTGTATACAATAAAACCGAAAAACCTGTAGCAAAGAAGAATAGAAATCATCAAAAATAAAACACCAACAAGGGCACTTTCATTTTTGACGTTGGTGACGTCTGGTGTCACCAATGTTTTCTAAGACTGCTTTTCTTGTTGGGAGTATACCTGACATAGAAAATGGTATCCCGGTTAAAAATAACTGACAGAATTCTTAGAAATACTCCCAGTTAATGGATAATCAATACAATAAATACATACAATTTACCAGAACGCTGGTTTGGCAATGTATGCGTGGAGGGTTTTCGGGCCGCCTAGAGGCTTCATTTGTGTTAGCTATGAGAGTCAACTTCCCATTCCACGCTTATGTTACATGGAACAATTTAAAATAATGTTACATGAAGCAACGTGAAGCTGTTTTGGATTTTACCTTGTGTATGAAAACTGGACCACTTACGTTCCGGGTGTGGTAAAGCCGTCGAGCATTCCTCTGTAAGGCCTGGATCAATGGTCTCTGCACTGCATTGAGCCTGTCCAAATAGGGAAGTGATTACCAATATGCTAGAAGTCTTGTTTAGTCTATTTCCCCGTGTCAGTTACCACATCAGGGAAAATTAACCTTCTTCGTGTTTTAGCAAAAGATAGAGGCTTCATGAACGATGCTAACTGGGCAATAATGGCTTTAAAATGTTACTTTTAATAGTGTTTATTTTCACAATCACTTGTATCCAATACTAATGATACATGGTCCATATGATGTACACCTCAGAACTCAAAAGTTTGCCCCTCCCACCACCCTCACCTCAAACCACCCCCTCACCCCCACCCTAATAAGTATAATTGTAGCTAGGAAAAAAAGTAACGCTAAAATACAGAAGTTAATATTCTGCCAGATAGTAATCTCAACCTGGCCTCTGCGGAAAACTTTGGTTACCTTTGGTGTCAATACTGGGAAATTAAGTGGCCTGTGAAGAAAAAATGACGCCCAGAAACCTGAAAAATTAATATACATTTAAGAAATGGAGTGCTCAGTCTAAGTTTGTGTTTCACAAGTTAGTGATAGAAACAGCGAAATGTTGTTGAAAATCATCCTCTACTTAAAGTTAATATGTATGCGTATTTGTGTTCTTACCTCGTTGTTAGTGAGTTAGAGAAGAATTATTATATACCTTTATGTTTCTTTGCTTTGTTTTTCTCGTCCAAGTCAAAACGATAGAAAACCTCCTTGGCCCAGAAATTCTCCAGTAGTCATGCGGAGTAGTCATCTTTACATTATATAATTTATCACTGCTTTAGCACTTTTCTATAATGGTTTACATCATCAAAAATTTCATTGAATGGATTTAATCTAAGAAAAGCTAAACGGTGTAAACTTTGCCTGATTCTAACATCTGCACTTACCCGCTCTAGGAGGCTGTTGTCGCCTCCAGCGAAGAGGCTGATGGGCAGAACACCACGGGGAGAGAACACGCGGTCCACAATGTGTGCGAGGAACCTGTTCGCCTTGAGGGTGACGCCGGCCAGACGGGCCAGATCGCCAGAGGTGATGTACCTTCTGTAGGGTAGCTCGGCCTCCACAGCCGGTACCTGGCGACAGATAGATACAGCCATTCTTATATTTATATCACTATACAAAGCGATGGGGAAAGAAATATTTGTAAAAATAGCAGATGAATACACACATATGGATGCCTACAGAGGCCTGATCCCTCGCTAACACGCTGCCTCTTCCCGTAATAAAGAAAGGGCATGGCAATGAAACCCAAAGGCTGCTAGGCAGCGAGGTAGTAAGGTCTCTATCAAAATCCATGTGCACGGTTTACTTACTTCATGTTCAACACGTTCAAGATTTTTAAAAATTATTTGACGGTGTTTAGATTTTATGGGAGCGGCAAACCGGGGTGCCGGAAATAAATCACTGCTTGTTGTCAGCTATCAAAGCCAGCAAGAGGTGGATTTGAGTCTGTGACCTCTTCGACCATGCCCGATTGGACGTGATGATCACATCAACGTAGCCGATTTACCCGCCATTTTGGAGCATGACGACATTTACGTGTTTGGAATAGTTTATTCATATCATAAGGCATTTAAATGACATACCGCGTGGCAATGTTAAAACTTCGGGAAAGAAAAAAACACAGATGTATATCTACCTTACATGATAATTGTATAATGCCAGATGTCCACTAAGACAGTTAACTCAATGGGCTTGATAATGTGAAATCGATTGTCAGCTCCAATCTTGCGTCACCATATCTAGATACCTTATCTGGAGTAACCTTATTCCCCGTCTCAAATCTATCTCCGCTAGTTCGACCTTTCTCATCCCAAGCTAAAATAAGTAAATAAATGAGTATTTATATATGAAAAAAGAAACTAGCAGCAGGATGTGCTGAACTAATTCTCTCTAAAACGAGTTTCTGATATTAGCTCATTTGTTCTGTATGTGATGTAGCCTGAATTGTCTAATATTCCTTCAATGTACCAACTGTTTATGTAAAAATCTTCATCAAGTTGTAGATTTAAAGGGGTGATTCATTACTGTTGTAAGGCAGGCGCGAGGCGTGCAGAGTTATCATTTAGTGCTGGGCGCATTAGACAATATATAATTAAATAATGTACTCAAGTTGACTGAAATTGTAGATCAAGTCAGGCTTACTGCCGAGATTCCTGATGAAACCATCAAACGGAACGTTCGTATCAGCAAACATCCTACCTGAAATTGAAACACAAAAACATTGGAAGAATGTGTGACGAGGCAGCAGAAAGCCGAGGGCAGGATGCTCCTATACGTGTAACTGAACCACATGACTGACTGTGTCCAAATCGTTAACTACATGTCACAAAAACTATAAGCCTAAACAGCATGTTGTTGACCAAACGAAAAGCACACGAGTTTATATATGAAGTAAATGAAGAAATGAAGAAAAACTGCATATGTACCCATCGCTACATCCGGTTAAGATTTTATTCATTATACAGTATGGTGATATAAGTCTTCAAAACGTGTGCCGTCTAACCTGACAGGTCTTACATTGGCGTAACCCGACATTATGTGACACCTGTATCGATATGATGCCATATGGAGCGGTCGCAGATCACAAAACTACAGAGGCAATAACATATAGCTTTAGAAATGTCTAATCTACTGTATACTTTGCTGTAGTTTAACAACTTTATGTTTACTATTCATGTAAACATGTAGATACCATTCTCTGAGTTACCACTTATAATAACAGAAAAATCTAGCGATGTTTCCTTCACATCTACCTGTAAAACAAAGTATTTTTTATAAATCTACACACATATATCTGCTGATAATATCCACATAAAATACATTTAAATGGACCCCTCACATACGAACTTTGCTACTTCTTTTCGCAGAAGAACGCCTTCACTCAGCTGGGGATCCATCAACAACAAACGTATTGTTACCACATAATGTTTAGGTCATAATGGGCATAACGTCATCAGGACTAGTGGTCTGACAGAATCTATGACGTCATACCTCATACCGTGCAGAAGACTTCCTAAATACCGGTAGTCATAGGACTACCCTCTATAACATGCATGTAAGCTCTCAAAACATGCATCAGTCTAATAAGTAAAAAGTATGTCTTCCTATTCCCACATGGGTATATCCATTTTAACGTGTGCCCCTCGCCGACACCAGTATCTTTGTAGTCATCCTACACTAACCTAACTTTAGGCTAGTTCTACCCTATAAGCTTATAAAAGCGTGGCATAGTCCTGCGCCTAAATACAATGTACTATACCTTCCAACTCCACCCCACCAGCCCCAAACAGGTTTACATTTCCTGTTTCGTCGCACGGCGTGAAATCGGTAAAATCTGTTCACATCTCATTCAAAACTGACCTACCCTATACAAACGTGCCTTCGTGTAAAGAACGTCGTCGGAGTGTTTGACGTTGTAACCTAGCAATAACGGTGACGTCATAATGTATCGACCTCGTCATTCCTCGAATGTCGAGGTCTTTACATATGCGTCACAACGTGGACTGAAATCAAGTCCGAAATATATCAGACTACAAATCTAGGAGGCTTAAAACACAACTTGGCCAGGGTCCTGTGGTTTTCTAAAAACCAGTTCGGGTTTAAAAGGGTACAAAAAGTGGAACTGTGATTATGTAAAAGGATTAAGGAATGATAGTGTAAACTGCTAAGCCTACAGTCGACCTGTGACTTGCCAGTGGTCGGTTGTTTACCCTGAGAACTACAGTTTGCTCAACCCATAACTAACCACCAAGATCTATTAGCATGAGTATGGAGTTGAACAATCAATCACTCCATCATAAGCCTATGAAAAGGTGATAAATTAGGTGATATTATAAATTAGAAATCTATGAATGACTTGCTGTTTTGGGTCAGGTTTACTTGAATGTGTACCGATGTCATTTTAGAATATAAATCAAAATGATTTTTTTAATCCACGTCGTTGGCAAGACTTCATCCTTACTTTTCGCTTCATAGTTTTCATGTGGATCCGCGTAAGTTATTTGGCAGAGAGTTAGTTCCCTTTACTTGAGAGCAAGGTTAGATTACCTGAGTGCAGATAGTGCTGCTGGAATGCGAACAAAACCGAGTTCTCGTTAACATTTTCTTTAGGTTTTGGTCCTGTTTTTTACTGTTAATAAGTGCAGACTTAGAAGTGATATCTTTCATCAAAACGAAATCATAATTACGGTGAATATAAAAGGGATAATGTCAAGGATGACTGTCTTCTATGAGATTATGGGTCGAAAGAACGAGAATAGGGACAAATGTAATGAAAACAAATGTAATGCACGAATAAACGAGTGTAACAAAGAATTTGTGGTGTCCATCCATTTACTGGAATGCCCTAGTATTATTCTACTTTCACTGTTAAAACGAACACGTCTTGTGAAACTAACTGTGCTGTATGCGGTGCGGCAAACAATAGACTAGTTGGCCAGACTGCAGATTTAACACTTCTGATAATTGTACACAGACAACAAAATTTCAATAAAAGTAAATATTTTCTTCCTATTCGTCGACATATTAAACTGTTAATAATGAATGGAAGCCAGTGGCAGTAATAAATCTGATGATTCTGACCACATATCTGTGTTTTACTAACAATGCATCAATATCAAATATTTTCTAAGAATGTTGATTCTGACCGTTGTGGACATAATTAAGTGGTAGTGTAACTTCGGAACAGAAAGACTTCATTGTGACTCATATTTCGGCATTTTATTTTCCTATAATTATTTTCCTAGCTGCATGATTATCGCAAAACAAAATGCCGAATTTATGAGCTTCTGTGAAGTCGTCGTTTCTTCGGTGTTAGGCTGTTCACAGCTCTTTTGCATATATTTTTTTGTCAAAGTTTTTGTTTAAGTGACCTACTCCATTCCTTGATAGAACAATAACCACACCTTGAACAGCAGTCGGGATACAAGAATGTAATAAGGCTGAAAAGGTCTATTTGTTACTTCATTCTATCATTTCTCCACATCAGAAGTCTCTCAATATACCTATATGGTATATACTCATTTATTATATAAATCAAGTTCCCAACATGACACGGAGGCATGTTATATTTTTCCATGTAGGATGATTCATATATTTGACAACACAACATGGGTCGGTGTGGTCCACCACTGTGGACAGTGTGTCACTTAAGACAGCGTGCCATTGTGGAAAAGTGCGCCACTGAGGACAATGTTCCACTGAGGACATTGCGCCACTGAGGACACTGCGCCACACAATACAGTGTGCCATTGAGGACAAGACCCCACTGAGGACAGTGTACCACGGAGGACAGTGTGCCACTAAGGACACTGCGCCACTGAAGACAGTGCGCCACTGAGGGCAGTGTGCCACTGAGAACAGGGCGCCACTGAGGACAAAGACTAGTCTACCTACTGCACTTGACTGGACAGCCAGTCAGCAATGCAGAAATATCTGTGCGACTGAAAATGTAGTACCTATCACCAAAAGAGGCACATATATAATCTAAAGAAGATCCCATGAAGCTCTGGGTAAAATCGGTAAATGAGCTTTTACTCCGCCGACTCAAATACCAGGGTGTACATAGCCCTATATAACTCTTTTCTACTCCGCCTAGAAGTAATCACAATTGAATTAGGATACACCGACCTGGATTCGATCTCTTTTCACGAGGGTATGTTGGCGTGTAGTCCGCATCCTGCTTTTGAGGAATACGTTATAGCAAATTCATACTCGCCTATATACTCGAACTGGGCAACACTATTACTGAATATTCCTGTCTGATTACCTCTTAGAGCATCACTTAAGGATTTTTAGTCAGGTCATTACATTTCATCAAGATCGCAAGATTGAACAACTCCCTGAGGCATGAGGTGAAAGTGAAAAGCAAAACATACCTGAAGAAGCATTCTTAAACACCGATGATAATAATGTGCAATAACTTTAACGATCGCCGATAAAATATATATCACTAATTGATTTCATTGTCAAACATAAACATAAATTATCCGTCTCCAGTCTACTTCTGAGGCTAAAAATGTTATAATCTGAGAACATCCTTTAATAGCAAAGCACAATAAATTTAACGGTCAACGTTAAAATGTATATCGCTCAACTTTTTCATTGTCAAACATAACTTTTTTTCAAACTGACGCATCCAATGTTGTTTCACTTTGTCAACTTGTTAAATACACAGTGCTACGAGATCGTAACAGATCCAGAGTGTAAAGCAGGAGTGAAGTGTTATCGGACACCTGTTACTGATTTGACCATTCACGTATCGCTATGTTACAATTAGGCCAGCTGTCATATTTGCCAAAGATACCGAGCTAACCTAGTTTGCGAATCAGCATGAGGAAGGCAAGCTTTTATTTCCTCTACCTATTTCTTTTCTTTCGCGGAGTTACTTGTCTGCTTTTTTACTCCTCTGCACCAAACCTAGGTAAGTGATTGAAACGGCAAGAGCGAAAACATTTTTGGCGGAATCGCTAACTTCGAGGAACAAGTTGAAGGAGAAATTGGCACAACAGTCCGGTTGATTTATCCAAAAAACCATTCCTTATATAATTTTTATCAGCTACCTACGTCCTTCTATGCTCACCAGTTCTTCTCCATTGATAGCTCTTGCTCGGTCCCTATCCTACTTTTCCTTGAATAGTAAGGTGACAAAACCTCCGTCAGGTGAAATATTAGTAGCCAAGATGACGTCGACAAAGATTGTCAATTTTTGTCTTTGCGGAAAGTGTTACTAAAGCTTTTATTTTCAACAGAATAACTTTGCTAATACAGACAATAACAAATCTACAATAAAATATAGACAAAGTCACTACGATAACCGAGGGGCGACAGATCCCAGTATACAGCTGTTCTTAATATTTCTCCATAGTCAGTCAGTAAATTCATTATGAATGTTATGATTCATATCCATTTGTTTACGGGCTATTTGGTGCACTGATCCCTCTATGGTGCAATTTTTTTCTACATTCAGCATTTGGCCAGGGTATAGTGATTAAGAAAAAATGATGGATCATCGGAAGTTTGCATTTTTCAGAACGTTATAATGTGGACGAGAAAGCCGTATCCGTTTCTGGGCTGTCATCTGGAGCAGCCATGGCCGTCCAGTTTCATGCGGCTCTTTCCAGTCACGTGATGGGCTTGGGTGTCATGGCGGGAGGTTTGTATCAAAACAATTAAACTATAAATTAAGTTAGTCTTAATCTGGCGTTGCTCTTAGGTTTAACATGGCTTTAACATTGTTGCTACCATATCATGGGTGTTCTTCCGTCTAGTTGTCAGGCCGGAAGCCTAATGCTCAAAGATATATTGTGCTGTGTCAATGGATCACCATCGCGAACACATAAGAGTACCATTCCATTGCGCGAAACGGAAATGAATCCACGTCTTGGGCAACGTGATTGAATGTGGCAAAAATACAAACACCATCGTATGCACCTAAATGTAAACAGATTAAAACTAATGGTATTTTAAAAATATTGCGTCTTGGAAATCGCTAGAATGCGTGCAGCTTATCAATTTGCTATGCACTTATAATGTTTAATGTCAGAGTGAGTATAAAATGTTTGGTTTGTATTATAGTGCCTTACGGCTGCGCAGGACTGGCAGGGATGACGATATCTCTCTGTATGTTGTCACCCGCTCTAATTAACACAAAGTTGCTCATATCGGTGGCGGAATCGGCTTCTGAGATCGGGTCCATCGACAACACCAAAAACATGGCGCATGACAAAATCTTCATTTATAACGGGCAGTCAGACAGTGTAGTCAATAATGGTGAGTTAACTTTAGAATAATAATAATAATACGATATTCTGAATTTATCAGATAAAATTGGTTCATTCGCTTTAAGTTAAATGTGTCACTAAAACCACTCGTGGCACACATATTTTACTTACGCTGAAGTTATTTCCCTTTAATGTAAGTTGTATTATTGCTGAGATTTTATCAGTCCATTTCGTTGATGGCATTGTCCTTAGATTCTTCTTCAACGAATATTTAGTCAAAAGGTAGTGAAAACAAGCTAGGTTCATGAGAAGGACAAATGACAACTATGCGCATAATCAGTTTTAACATTTTTTTCCAGATTTTATAAGAATGAAATGCTTTCAAATGTTGGCATTTTATTTTGGGTTTTTGACTGGGCCTTTTTAAGGACTTCTTGACGCCCCAAGAAGTCCTTTCTTCCTTAAACACATTTTTTACTGATAGCTCTTATTACCCCCAAGTAAACGATTACTTTTGTAATATTCACACAAATTTCTTAAAATAAAGAAAAACAGGCGAGCATACCCCCTTAAGAATTTATAAGCAAAAAATAACTGAAAGTATTTCGCTCATAGTTTTCAGTTGTCCATCTGATGAGTATTCCGTCGTTTTCGGTTTTCTTGCACTATAATAAGCGCCAATCAGTGATTCTGCTTTTCGGCACATCAAAGCTTAAAACCTGACCGTCTGCTACAGCCACCTGCTGTGCAGAGTATACATGTATCACAGACTGTGTGCAGAGTATACATGGACCACTGACTGTGAGCAGGCTATACATGCACCACAGACTGTGAGCAGAGTATACATGTACCACAGCCTGTGTGCAAAGTATACATGTACCACAGACTGTGAGTAGGCTATACATGCACCACAGACTGTGAGTAGGCTATACATGTAGCACAGACTGTGTGAAGAGTATACATGTACCACAGACTGTGTGCCAAGATCGACACGTTAGGTTACAATTTTCTTTTAAAACATGTTTACAGCTGTTGGGCGGAAGCTTGAAGAGTTTTATCACCACTTCACCTCAAAGCAAGGGAATGTCAAGACCAAGTTTGATTTGGATTCTGAACACGGTGTGGTAAGTGTCTGTTCAGGTCCAAGCTGGAGTGTCTAATTGAACCTCACTTAAGCCAGATCTAGCAGTAGCTCCCTGGACTGGCTTTTTGCTAACTCTATCTGCCCAAAGATCATCTTTTACCGATTTAGACAGGTACTAAGTTTTGGCTTTTTTAATCACTCACGGGTCAGAAATTGTTTTCAAAACAGGAATCCTTCTCATCAGTGTCTCCCAGTCTAATGAGTTTTCCTATATTTGGTACTATTTTTAAGACGTGTTGAACGTCAGGCAATTATATCGAAGGCATTTTGACAGATACGAATCATACCCCTCCCCTCAAGGTAAGGGTACCTTTTTTCATGGTCTTTTCATTTACCATAACTTCATTTTTATGTGGTCTTTCCTTTTAAGGCCACTCCCTGTAGTGGCAACTGGATCTGACCCTGAAGGAAAGGGTATGATTCATATTTCTCAAAATGCCTGCTATATAATTTCCTGACGTTCAACACGTCTTAGAAATAGTACCAAGTTTAGGAAAACTCATTAGACTGGGAGACACTAATGGGAAGGATCACTGTTTTGAAAATAATTTCAGATTGTTAAATTATCATCTGAAGCACAATCTGCTGTATGTTGGATTGCACTGCCATCTGAGATACATGTACAGCCTGGTGTTTGGGTTAAATTATCGCACGTTACGTGTTGTTCTCAGACCACACCCTCCTCCCAGATACATTCTCATATTAGATTGCGCTACCGTCTGAGATGCATGTACAGCCTGGTGTTTGGGTTACATTATCGCACGTTACCCGTTGCTGTTAGCTTACACCGGCCTTGGATTACGTTGCCATCTGAGAAAGTATCCACTGGTATCCACCCTCTGACATGGCGTATTCTGTTACCATTCATTTCACAACCCAGGCACTGACCCAGTGGTTTCGACATGTCTCGTTTGACCCTTAGAGTTGATACGTGGGGTGTGTGGTAGTCAATAGCTCGAATGGTTTTCGTGCTAATTTGTTAGTTGATATTGTGATGGTTTGACACATTTGATTAATCAGTTAATACTTTTTCAGTCATTTTAATCACTATAACCCGATGTATGGAGAACAACGTGGCCATTTGCTAACACTGACATACCTGTATACAACCAGTAAATAAACAATAAAATGTAGGGTTATTCACTGCAACTCATAGTTTAGTATTCTATTAATTATTTCATATTTCAGCCAACGCTGAACTACGGTGGTCCATGTACACGCCTTAACCCAGAATACCTGCTGAATTGCAACTACTGGGGAGCTTACCATCTCCTTAACCATATTTATGGAGGCCGACTTCAAGTAAGTCAAAACTGTTCCTCACAAAGGTTCCTTTTCCATAGTTATTTTAATACACAAAAACGCATCAACATGACTATCCGGAGAAATATACAGCTTTTCATTTGTTCATTTACTTTTTAATTGATGTTCACATTGTTGGCTACCAACGCTTTCTTCACATAAATGAAAGTGCTTATGTTTATGGGTGTAAGAAAAACTGTGAAGCACTGACTCGTGCCAGACATACGGCAAACCACCAGACTAACAGCCACAACAGAACCAGCTAGAACTGGATTGGAACCATCTACCTCATTGCCTACCCGCTGCCCATGAGCCGATTTGTTGAGAATGATTCAGTAGAGTCCCCACCCCCACCTCAACCCAACCATCACCGCCGCTCCATCAAGACAGATATGACAACCATGCGCATATGTAATGTTCTGCTGATGGCTAAACGAAAATGTCCCTGTTTGTTTATTTGCAGAAGCCCACAGCCAGTACGTCTCAAAAAGGCAAGGTATGGCATGTTAAAGGTTGCATATCAAAACGGGTAACATAACAAAGTAAATAACCTCCATACGGACTAGTTTAAGTCAGTAGTTTGTAAAATCGACAATCGCCAGTAGTGATGCATTTAGTGATAGTTTATAACATTTTAAAGTGGTATCAGTCAATAGAGAAAAACGTGGGTTTTCATTTATTTGTCAATTTGGAAAATAAAAATCTTTTGAATACACCCTGCACTACTCAAGGATTGTACACAAGTGAAGAGTAACAGGCTTTCGAGTCAACTCATTAAATTTTATACCGCATTATAAAACAATCAGTTGTTGTTGTTTTTGGCCAGTTACTAGAGTTTGACCAAACAGACGTGTTCTATCTGAGCACTCCAGCAACGTACAGCATGGACACCGTCGGCTATATCTACGTCCCTTCAGGATGTGTGGACAAAACCCGTGGTACGATTTATAATCCTTTTTTTTTATTCCAACTTCATGTTGTACAAGGAATTTACTATTGACACCATTGGAATTATTATTATTTATTTTTATTTTATGTTATCTCGCAAAAGGTGCGAGGGGAGATCTCCAATCAAAGACAGCAAACCCTATCCATTAGATGCTACATCCTGAAGAATTACAGCCCTGTAATTGTCCAAATGCCTCACCCGTGCTTTTAAACGGATCCATTTTTCTCATTGAGCGTGTTTACATGTCATTCGCGTGACGAGATACAGATAAATTGATTACAATACTGTCTGATGATGCGGATTTCCATGCCTGGTAAAATATATATCCAGTGTTTGTAGTGATTCATAAGTTGCCTACTCATGCTATTCACTACAATGTTTAGAATACTTCAGTGATCTAGTCAGCACGGATCACCTTTCTTGTAAATGTAGTTATGCTGTTTAATTCCGCAATGTGTTTTATCCTAGAATGCAAGCTCCATATAGCCTTCCATGGATGCAAGCAGGGTAGGTATGTATCGCTAGCATTTCCTATCCACTCTAGTATTTATTGACTTACATCCATTGAGTTGTAAATTTTGGACAAAACTTAGTATCTGAAGTAATTTCTTTAGGCATATAACACTTTTTATTATTAAGGCTTGTATTACTTTCATGCCATTGCCATTACAGTATTTGGGAGAAAAAGGTGTCCCGTCGTAACACTGGATGAGATTAATGTTGAAACTGGTACAATATTTTACAACGCGTAAGCAGGTTATTTAAACCTGGTATTTCAGTTTTAAACATATACTTATTTTGGGCTTGGGTGGGTATAAGGGCGGCAGAATTTCCTTATAGTTTTGATGCTTATTGCTTTATTTCGGAGCATGGGAAATAGTGGCTCTAGTCACTTCGATGTGTTGACGGCTGTCTTTCGCTTCCCTTCAGCTGGACTCTTGACTGAACTGAACTTTGCAGCCAGTTCGGCTACTGCTCTTTGAATCCGTCATGAATTCTTACATGTATATATGTTCTTAGTTCTATTGTGCTTCCTTTTGAACTTTGGAAACTGGTCTTGCGATTATTGATTGGGAAAATCAATTTTGGTTGAATGTGTTTCACCTAGATGCAATGAAATCTCTCAGCACAAACCTTTAGTGGCATGTTGTTTCAATAGAAAACTGATTTGATTTTGTAACATCCGGTCTGTGGGGTACGCTTAAGATGGATATATTGTTGATCAGAGTAGGCTCTGTACTCTTGCACTTCAATTACTGAAATGAGCTATATGCATTTGAACTGAACCCCACCGAATCTGCCAAATCCAACCCCGATAGGATGAAGGGATATGACCTCTTGTACAGCTAGACAGGATAGGCTTGAGTCGGCAGAGGATAATCTTTAATCTTTAAGACTATTGTTCTTGAAAGTTGGCTGAAAGTACAATCAAGGCCAAATAGGCTGTCAGATGTATACATGGCTTGAATGACCAGTGAACAGTAGGGAAAATAAGTAACTTAAGGTCGCTTTGTTCATAAAAATAGTTTCAAAACAAAGCTAATTTTATTTTCATCATTTTCGGCTTTTTGAACGCGTTTGTTGCCATTAAATATCTATGTACTCATGCTCTGTGGATTTTTCTTTACTTTTTCTGCACGAGTTCTGGTCAGAACAGATTGCAATGATAGCATAAGGGTTTTAGTTTGATTTTATTCAACATATGAATACTCCGGATTTAATGAGCTCATGATATAGTGGATATTCATCCTAATATTTAGTCCCTTCATCTTTTGTTTTACCTTTGCTCTGTTCAGCATTTTTATCTTTTCGTATTTCCTGCTTGTACATATGTTTCCACCATATTCCAGACACTACATTGGGGACAAATTCGCCCGTCACGCCGGATACAACGAGGTCGGGGAGCTGAACAACATAATTATTCTGTACCCTCAAGTGACCATGTCTACGCTCAACCCCATGGGGTGCTGGGACTGGTGGGGATACACAGGAATATACTACGGTCAGTACTATGCGTATACATACCTCACTGGAGTAATCTAAAAATCTGACTCATGTTCTTCGCCTTTGCTCAAGAATGTTCCACCACCTTATATAGCCTATTACCGATCAGTATTGTCGGCGAACGAAACCGAGTAGAGCCCAGATGAAACTACTGCACACGGCTAACTTTCTGATGAGCGTCCTGACTTAAAGCTACATTGGCACTATGCACCGAAATCGGTCAGGCGAACAAATCGAATTCGAGAATGGTGTCGTTTTCGACGCGTTGCATTCACACCTGCGACATTCGCAGCATGGTTGGGTTTCTGTCGTCATAAACTGGTCGTCATTTGGTTTAGCAACGGATCACCAGACAAAACAATTAGCAATCAACATGTGTAAATATAAACTTTACAAAAAAATTTCATCGTTTGTTGTTACTGTGTTTGTTTTGACGTGCGTTAGCACACTGACTAGGCTTTACAGTGCCCAGTTTTCGATTTCCTAATCCGATACGCTTAATGCGCACATCCATCTTTTTTGCAGAACTCTAAGATCATACAACAATCTATTCATTTCCACTTAGCAATTCAATACAATCTGTATTTGTTGCCATCTTTAATTACTGAGCGATTGATCAATAGAGAAGTCAATCACGATTTTCCTCCCCTTAGAGGAGAACACGGGAGTACGTGAACGTTTCACTATTTACTTTACCAGCACCAATTTTCACGAAATCGGAGCGAAATTTCGTACCTAGTGATGGCGTAACTTTAAAGCCGTCGTCGAACCAGCAACATCTGAATTCAATCATAAAAGGGCTTTATGTTTCCAGCTACAGACGTCTCATGACACGATTCCAACGATTTGTTTTTTGAAAGAGGAAATTATGTCACTTTAAAACATTAATAAGTTTGTAAGAAAATGAGAAACTTTAGCACTTTCAGCTAACGCCTGATATCTGTAAGACAGTATCAGTTATTTGACTCCTCTTCTAAATCAAAAACAGGAACTTTTAGGTGAAAATGTATTGACAAAATTGTATAACCATTTTCTGTAAAGCTGGAGATAGAGTCCATGCAGCTATGTATAGGGACAGAAAACTGAATTCTTTAATATAGTTTATTTTAACAAGTGAGTATGAGTACGCTAAGGAATTCTTTACCTGATAGGAATTCAGCTGTTCTCGTCTAGTTAAAATCATATTACTGTGGTTCACCCAACGAACGCAGCAGAAATAATCAATGAAACTACTCAGAAGGTGTTCCGATATAAAACAAAGAGACAGTTTTACACGCAATTTTTTAAACTCCTAAAACAGTGGCTTGTTTATATATTCGGTTACGTTGTTTTACAATTATGGGTAATAAGCATCTTACATATTCGGATCATGTTTTTACAAACGATTTTACAAATTATTTTACTTTTACACTTTACACTTTTTGTGATTTTACATTTACATGAGCCTCAACGATTGGAGGAATTTGAGTGCAGTTTCAATCAAGCCCTAATACGCTAAAATCTTATTCACGATTCAAATCATGGCTTGATTTAAGGTTGGTGTATCGGTTTTTCGTGTATCAGTTACTGCTGTTCATTACTGAACTCTTGCTATTTCTAAGATGAAAGTTTTACAGCTGTGAAATTTACCATAAACACACGTAAGATGTACATGTATACGTGCGGTAAAGTCAGCTCCTAAGTCTTCTTAAATACAAAAATGGATGGCTGTGAATAAATAAATAAATAAATAATCATTGAAATTTTAATAAGAGGCCAATTAAAGTTGATCAATTAGTCATGTTTAATCATGTTTAGATTTTTATATAACAACAGCACGTTGGCGTTTTGTCTGGGTGTTTGTGACGTTATTTGTTAAGTGACTTGTGAATGGCCAGATGATACATATATCTACAATTTCAGTTCTGTAAATCCGCAACATTGCAAATCTGACGTCTTTGTCTTTGCAGGAACCAAAGCCGGTTTCCAGATGACGGCCGTGAGGAGAATGATGGAGAGAGTGATGGGTTAACCCAATCGTGAAGCAAGCAATCATATTTGATGAAAACACCTGATTAAATGGTACATGCATAATAATGACGCACAGCAATTGTGTGTTATGAGTTTTTACTACTAATTTTCTTCATAGATTTTTTGACCGTGGTACCGGAAATCAGGAAACAGGATTTCCAGAAACGGAATGGATCCCATGGATCAGCCGAACATGAACAATAGATTACCTCCCTTCGATCGAATATAACTCGGCCTTACACCTATCCTATCATGTCATGCATCACGCTATGCAGACACCCGGGCTGTGTACTTATGTATACGGCATTGTGAATTAGTTTTGAAAATGTTTTGATTTTCAGTTTATCCATGCCTGATTCTCTTTTAATATGTCTCGCATCCTGTCAAGAGGGCAAGAAACACAAACAGTAAATTTAGTACTCAATTCATAATATTTCTTACATTTTTATCTTCACCACATACAGGGATATAAAATCAGCAAGATTAGAAATCTTGCCTTAGCCTCCTTTGGTTGCGCTCAACTTTCTTTATTCTTTTCTTTTTGTGATTGTTGTTTTATAATAAGGGTCTAATAAAATGAAACTGAGGATTCGAGATAATTAAATTTCTGGTCGATTTAGGTCATTTACAAAATTCATAAAAAGCGCCGACCAACAAACACGACTCTCCCATGTACACCTAGTTACCAGAATAGTGAATGATGTAAGTGTAATAAAATAGGCTAGCCTTCGTGATGAGTGATACATTCTCTTAAGTTCACCAGTCAGTTGTTACAGAATTTTATTCTAACTGTTCATGTAAATGTTTAGCGGCAAATTGCACGCCCCTACCATCACGACTGACGCAGCATTATGGGTAAAAACAGAGTGCCTTGACGTTAATTGCAATATTAGTCATCACATTTAATAATCATTAACATGAAAACAATTCAGGGGAACCAGGCCTTCGGCTCTCAGTCCACCAGCAGAATCCTTGGTTACGATACAAGTATAAACCCACAATACAAAAGACAACAGCATATATAGTAAAACTAGAACAGTAACAACAGTGTGATGGCTGACACATGGTCACAAGTAATCGATGATTTCAGGCCACTTGTTTTATCTCAGTTAGGGGTTTATTCCAACTGTTCATGTAAATCTTTAAAATGTAGCAATTTAGATGCCCTAGCACCATGGCTAAAGCAGCAGAAGAGGTCAAAAATTGCAGTGGTGAGTGTTATGTCTAGAATCGTTCAAAATTCTTTGTTGTCATCACATGAAAATTAATGAAAATTTACACTGAAACATTACAAAGTGACAAAGTATCCGACTGGTCACTTGTATAGCCAGTGGTATCCTGCTTCTCCTTGGTGTTATTCTGTTTAACTGTTTATATATAAATGCTTAAAACGAACCATCTAACATCCACCGATCCTCTGCCAGCACCATGGCTTTAGTACATACTAAAGTATGTAAGATAGTAGTACACACACTACCATCGTGTTCAATACTCTAAAGTTCCTTTGTAAAGTAAATGTGGCTGTGTTACCTCTCGCCTTACAAAACTCGAGCCGTGGATACGCTATAAGAATACCACAGATTGATTTATTGGATTGGTGTTTTACGCCGTAAGGAATCGACAGATCTTTTAATGTTAACGACGATATTAATATTAAATGAGACACCGAGCAGAAGTTTTACTCAATTCGCTGATTGACTGATTGACCGATTGACCGACTGTTGGGCAAGTGGGCAAGCATATAAAGGCTGGTTTGAATTTTAAATATATGCTGTGGCGTGTTGCAATTTTTAACTCGGAAATATATACATAATTCTGTATATCGCAAATTGTCTAGACCAATCTCTCTATATATATACCGCCGTGCTTTGGCCTTCTGATGTATTGAAGGATGTAAGGGTTTAACTTTTCGTTATTATCTGAATTTATATCGAGTCTCCGAGAACCACAGTGTATCTGTGGTGATTCCGTACAATATATGCTCAAACTTGTTTGATCGTTAAATCTCGGTTTCCTGTCATCTACAAGCATGTCACCCAGAATTGAGAGAATGTACAGTTGTGTACTTAACTTATTTAACATTCCAGTCTGGCAAAACTATGAGACTGCACAGGTGAAATAAATTTATACACCATTAAACCTTTACACGGTTACATGATCATGTGAATAGTTTTCAAAACGCGCAGCTGATATAGACCTTTTCGTTACAGGACTAAATTAGTGGGATGAAAAAAGTGTACTAGATTTCATATTACTGTTAACATCAAACAGAATAAATTAAGCCGGGCGTATATCCAGCTTGCGACTGGGAACAACTGGTTCTGCTGGTCACTGGAAGCAACTGAGAGCAAGTGGAAGCATACGATCGTACGCTGGTTTCACTCGATCTACGCGCTCTTGCGATCGCGGACGTTGCTGGAAGCATCCAGTTGTACTCCGTTCTACGGGTGCTTGCGTCCAGTTGGTCGCAGTTGGTCCCAGGGATGCATCACATACATGAGTTACATTGTGAAAATGGCGACCACCGACTAGGCCGATGAGGCCGAAAATAAACTCCTTGATATGTGGAGGCCGAGTCCGTACTGGTATGACACCTGTAGTAAAGGCATTTTCTAATCGAAATGTAAAGAAATGGCGGTGGCTTTAGGCAAACCTTCTATGCGATATACTGGAATTATAGTCTTGGAAAAATGATATAGGCCTATATTTCTGTAAGTTTGCAGAGCACGGATTTTAAATCTATCTTGTAATCGCTTCTATATGATAGCAGCTCGCGCATTGCCGATGATGAAATCAGCCAGCACGATACACCTGCGCATACAGGCTATATACTGAATTTCAAAAAACAATCATTAGTGTTTAAATTTGTCTATCTTTATACTGAATCGGGATATAAAGTAAAATGTTCGAATAGGAGCACAAAGAAATTTCCCAAGAAACCTAAATTTTGAAAGAATAGTCAACTTACATGTGTGAAGACTTTATATCAATCACATCCACTCACCGTGTACATGGGTGTCGCCATCATGAAGAGGTCATATGATAGTCACGTTGCTAAATATCTGCTCAGACGCGACTTGTTGCTCACGATCACAAGGTTTTGTCAAACTTTTCGACATAAGAGCAATTTCCACTAGACGCCACCCGACAAACCACAACGTCATGAAGTTTTGTCCGTTTCCACTAGGGGCGAACACGAAGTCGCTGAGTAAGCACCAGGTCGTTGCGTAAAAGCACGGAAACGAACGAAGTCTTTGAGTTTCAACTTATCAAGTTTCAAATTTGTAAATTCTCCGTTCACTCGCTCCCTGTCCACTCTTTGAACTCCTGCCTTCTAGGGGCTTTCTTGAATAACATTGCTGCAAGGCCTTCCATTTGGCAAAATTATGAGTCTTAAAGAATAAATGACGTGCGAGTACAGTAATAGAAAATGGCTGTGTAAACAAAAATTTACAAGAGCTATATTAAATACATACCAATATTTGCTATTTTTGACAAAACAATATCATTAATGTCAAATGGTTATGGTGCCTGAAGAGACATCAGATAGTTAGGCCCTAAATACCACATGAAAAAAGTTCATGTTGTATTTAAATCTATACATAAACCTCATCTTAGCTGTGAAGAACAGTTGTTCATTTGGTAACTCTGGATATTACATTATATGTGTATGCATACCAGTATATATTTGTCTTTTGCTGTGATTAATTATACGTTTTATGTGCATAAATAATGGAATGCCATCTGATGTAACTCGAGTCTATGTAGGTTGTAGAGGTTATTGCTTATTCCTGTATGTCCTTGTGCAAGGTGACGTTTTATGGGGAAAATGGTAGATATAATGCACTTTGAGACAACAATGGTGGTTCTAACTTTTAACTGAGACGCCACTATGCAGGAACGATACCTCATAATGGTTGTTTCCAGTGCTCTTGACATAATGAATGTAAATTTTAATAAATAAGTGAATAAATTAATGCATCTAAGTATAGCTAAGTCAAAATTCAAATGTCTTGCAATACCATACGACAAGTGTATTTCTACATTATTCTCATAATTAATGTTTGTGCATGCACTATTTCCATTAATTTTTTATCCAGACGCCTTTCAACCACTGAATTATATCAGTGTTTATTATTCATTATTTTGTATGCCAATTGGCTGTGGGTTATCCTCATGAAATGACTAAAGAATTGAATTAAATAAATAATAGAATTCAATTAAATCAGCTGAATAGATGATTCAGTCAATATCAATGGTGGACCTATACGGTCGATTCAAATAAATCGGATAATTTATATGCGTGGCTTTATTGATAGTTCTTGTAAAAATGGTTACAGTTTTGTCATACAAACTATACGAGAGTTATCACATTTACTGAGAATTTGTTGTCGTCAATTTTCACAAGTGATGTTTACGGGTATACATTTTTTAATATTTTCATTGAATGATAATGACGCGAACAGTTTTTAATTCGTCCGCCTTTATGTCAAATTGGACCCAGTCGCTTACGATCATAAGTCGACCTACGCCCTGCTCCTGTGATTCGACATTTGAAGCAAACGTTGCAGCTAAGATTAAGGATGGAGTTATATAGGGCTTAAGCCTTGTGTCATTGTTAGACGGTGGTGATGATTTCAATCTATAACTGTAATTTACAAAGCTAGTTTATCACATAACTGACCTAGTTTTCATATTATCCTAGGTACATAACACATCTGACTGACTGCAAAGCGTCGAAAAAACAAAATCATACTTCAAGTCAACCTACATGCACCTTTATTTTTTCTCTCTACGAGAGACAGAGTTGTTGTTTAAAACTGATAAATGGGAGAGAACAACAATTAGAAATGTACTTTACGAGAACACCGTCGATGAAATATTACAAGTTATGGAACCCTTCAATTTAACACTCGACTAGCTCCCCTTCGGAGACATGAAGGGGCATTTTTTGCAGAGGATTTTCAAAAACAACTTTTCTTTATTTAGCAGCAAACACAACCCCCTTTGCTTTATTTTAGGTGGGCAGTTCCACGGTTAAAATAACAGGCCCGCAATGATGAAAATCCGCAGGTTATCTCACGAGGCAAACGTCTCACCCACAGTTCCCATAAAAATCTCCGATCTCGTCCATGAACTGAATGGCCGCGTTGTTACTTACTCAAAGCCCAAAAATGCAAATTTCATTCTACAACACGTCATACCCATTACCACTTAGAGTCCCATAAACAGCTAACAGCACAAAGGGTTGTCAGTAACTGAATCCAAATTCTCCGTCAACTTCGAGATAAAAACGAAACCGAAGCTGTCTGTCCCCTAAATCCAGGTCAAATCTGCACGGGTCACCACCGGAGTCTCTCGGTAAAATGCCGAGCGCTTATGCAAACTGTATTAAGACCACCACAAAAAAGCCAACATTAAAAACATCATCCAGATGTTGAAACAGTCCTAATCCATACATATACATTGCAGAATTCACAAAATATTCTCCTTTTTCTGGCGAACAGTTTAATCGTTTCAATCAACCGCAAACTACACTTGACTGCAACTTTTTCAGTGCAACTGAATGCACGGCCGTTTCCAGGAGGCATGCACCCTGCGCTGGCGGAGACAGAGATGCGATTAATTCATCTAATTCACCATTTTAAAAAGATTCTTTCCTTAATACCCTAACATATTCTTAATTCTGATTATGCATATAAAATATATTCCCTAGATACAGAAACTATTTTTCTGCTCCGAACGAATGCTTTCACTGTTGAAGAAGTGATGAGCACGTGCACGCGATACCTGTTCTGTCGTGAAATTTATCCAGAAGTGATGTAATTTTTTTGTTGTTTCTCGTGAATTTCCCAATTCATTTATGAGATAAACAGAATCTCAGACTTGTGGTCATCGCATAGAAAAGTTATGAATTCGTTAATTAAATTTTGTGTTTGTTGCTCGCTAAAGCGCACAACAAACGCAAAATTTACTGGTTTCATCACTTTCCTATGCGATGACCACTCGCGGGAGATCCTCTATGTGCCATCAAACCACGTCGCTGTATGTTTATTAAATTCTATAATGAGTGTAGCACTCTTGGTGACAAATGTGGACAGAATGTGAAGACTTGGCACTATAAATTTCATGATTGTCATAGTTGTATTGAGTTCCATTTAACTCTCCTAGCAGATGTATAAGGATCCATGTCTATTATGGCTGTCTTCCTTTCTTCCCTGAAAACTGTTGACTACCGGAGCTCTTCTACATATTTATTTACAATTTATGTACTATTTCTCGCATAATCTATGGGAACTCGTGTCATTGACTCTTTCCGGAATGGCTTTCCGGATTATCGACTTTAATGCTACATCTGTGGAATATGAAAGTCGGATTGACGCTTAGATTTACATGGTAATTGTATATCAACGGGACCTTTACTGACGTCAAATGTTCCTTTCCCGGGACTTCATAATGATGTCCCACTAAAGACAGTGCGACATTACAGCAGAAACCCATGCATTGTAGACATTGGGGCACAATGAATTTTTGACAAAACAGTGGCTCACGGTTCTGCTTCACATTACCGCCACTTCACGGGATTCAAAATAGGTCGCCTTCCTATTGAATATTGTATATATTCCACCTATAGACTTGTATATACTCAGTCATCTGCCCGAATGAAGCCCGTTTAAAAGCTTGCGCATGACAAATTTATACTCGAGTACACTAAGCTGAAATCTTGTCGCCATCTGTTATATTCGCGCTTTTTCTGAACATTTCTTTTAAAGGACTTTTCTTCTAAATGTGGTTACTTATCTTTATTAGCATTGCAAGAGAGATTAACCCCCTTACTCGATTAGGAAAGGATAAAAAAGTTAAAAAAGGTAGATCTGACGAAGTAAGCTTAAGGACCGTATGTAACAAAGTATATTTCGTGAACATAAGCCATATATTATATGTTTCATGTCGATCTCTGCGGCTGAAAATGTTCATATCTTTTAAAGCCATCTTTCTGTGAAGCAGAATAAAGGGTAAATGTTAAAAATCACTCAACTAAAAAAAATCATGAGAAATACATGGGCAATTGGACTAATAACTCCGTGCTGCAATGGTAGTTGCGTGTGTATCGTCATGTTTTGTGCAAGCGAGTCCTCTTGCTAATTTGGCCAAAGCAGCGAAGCGTACTGTTCACTTCTGTCTTGCCGATGAGAATGTGACGGAACTAGTAAACCAAACTTATATGTATTACAGGAGAACAATGGTAAATCCGTCGTGGAGAGATGCTTCATACGCCAGTTACCGTGTCTGTTGGTCTTAAGAAGCCAGCCTATTTTGACCCAGTCCTAGTCTTTATCTTTCTAGCGGGTGTCTATTACCATTTACATTTAAGTATCCTTTAAGGCTCTCCACATACTCTCGTCAATACAAATAAATTACAACTCAAAAAATATTACTTAAGTTTAGTTAACTTCTCTATACATTTTAAAGACTTTTGATATTACCATTTTGAGTTCACATTTTTAACTCATTGTTGTCGCACTTACGTGGATGAAACATGGAATTTTATACATGATTTTGTGTGCGATGAATCTTGTATGTCGCATGTTTGTCGTTATTTTACAGTAAAAAAGGATACGTTGGCTGTCCTACACATGTTACATTTCGTGTTTGCCTTTACAGTCTCCACCCAGCATAAAAATATCTACATCCAAATTACTTAATACAGAATCGATTAAATTGGATGGCAAATAATGGACCTCCACGTCACCAAGAAGAGCAGAGTAACAGCAGTTATAAAACCCGCTGTATACACACCAAGATGAGTGAGAACAGCGTGTACAGGTAATAGACTGGCGAACTACTACAGGTCTCTTTGAGTCGCTATGTGGCAGACAACACTGTCTTGGTTGTTACTTATCACCACCAGACAAACGGGTTACTGTTTTTTCTTTTCTTTCGGACCACCATCGCTGAGTAAGTTTACTTTACTTCATTTCACATAAGGTGCCAGACTTTCATCAAAGATGCTAAAGTCGTAAAAGGATTCTAACTTGGATGGACCTATCAATAATATAGTTAATTAATAATACACAGTTTAATTTTTTTTTTCTTAAATTTTATGAGAACCTTAGAGTGTGCCTAAATGTTCGTTTTCAATATTAACATTACGATGGCACAAATAATACTTGAAAATTGAAACGTAAACGCCGCCACTCTAATAACACAGAAAGCAGTTTTCAGAATTCAAGTGTTCTATCTAATTGTCCGTATTCAGTAAGTAATTTTATAACAACTTTATTCACAAAAGCATATTCACTGGTAAAAAATATCTCAATTTTAAATGACAAAAACACCCAAAGCATTGTAAAAGGATTAATTATTTAACAGATTCTTATCCTCTTGTCTACGGATTACTTGGTGGACTGGTTCCTCGTAAAAACTTGTTCTAAATTCAACAATTATTCCCCATTCTGTTTGAATCACATGAAGCATTTTGGTTTTTGTATTCATGTGAAATAAAAACGATGAGATAATTTGCTTTGATATTTTGGTCTCTTTAGAAAGCTATAACGTGGACGAAAATGCCGTATCCGTTTCTGGGCTGTCTTCTGGAGCAAATATGGCTGTGCAGTTTCATGCCGCGTTCTCCAGCCGTGTGATGGGTTTAGGTGTTATGGCCGGAGGTTTGTATTAAAACACTTCACCTATAAACTTGGTTAAGCTTAATAATGTGTGATGTTTACAGATTTGGGTTCAATGCTGTTCCAACAATAGTTTGACCATGTATCACGCCGGTACATTACTTCAACAGGCTGTCGATTGTTCCCACATATTTCTGGTTTCTGTGCATGAATCGCCCTGCCGAAGACATCAGACATGAGACCCCAGCCTCAGTATACCTTGGCACTTTACCCAAGGCCAACAAGTACCAAAATTGTCAGTCTTAAAGTTTTAGGTATGGCCAAACTCGTATTTTTCTCTAGCAAGTTGAGTGGTCTATCCTCGCTGTCAGCGTGGTGTATCAGAGCAAACAACAGACATTATGCTGCATTTCCTCTTTAATTCATAGCTACAGTGACTGATATTAATCAAAGCAGTCACAGGCTGGGTTTTGTTTAATCGTACAGAAACATTTGTAGTTGGTTATGTACGGCTATATCACATTTCCAATTTCCTTTTAATCAATATTTAAGTGATATGGCAATCCTCAAAATAAAAATAACACGCATCCACTTGCTTCAACAGACAGAACGCCTTGGACTTCACAACAAACATATTTTAAAGAAGATATTTTTATGTCACTGTGAAGCACAGTATAGAAGCATTAATCCTTTTTCATGCGATCTGAATTTGAGACCATATTCAAAACTTTTCCATATTTTGTCATGTAAGTGGAAGGCAAATGACTGCCAGCAAACATAAGACATCTAAAAAACTTGCTGAACCTCCGGTTGATGCGTCGATTGATCGTTGATCCCTGGGCTCCGACAACAATGGTGGCCTTGAAAACTCGAGAATTCCTTTGTGAGCCGGGGAATGAATATAAACCTGGCACAAGTAAACATTCTCTGACGTTCACAAAAAAGACATATCGCTTTTTGAAATCTTATTTTCAGGAAACGTTTGCTAAGCATTCTCTATGTTTTAGGCGCAGAATTGAAATAATTAAACACAGGCCACACTCGAAATAATGTAGCGATCAGTTTGTGGCAAGTGCTTTTGTTGTAGTGCCATATGGCTGCGCGGGCCTGGCAGGAATGACTGTGTCCCTTTGTATGTTGTCACCGGCTCTGATCAATACCCAGCGGGTCATATCGGTGGCGGAATCAGCGTCTAGTAGCGGCTCCATTGACAACACCAATAACATGGCGAACGACAAAATCTTCATTTATAACGGGCAATCTGACACTGTGGTCAACAACGGTAAGACCAATTAATGATAAGACTAAACGCATTTGATGGGATTCGTACATCACAATAGCTTCATTCATCCTCGGTAAAACGTTTCTTGAAATTAACCCTTTGCCTACACTAATTTTGCGATGGGGTTGTTTCCAGTTGATGTAATAGCATTATTGTCGAGATTGTATATGTCAATTCCTTTTATGGCCATGTCAACTAGTGCGCATCATACTCGTCTTTCTCCTATCCGGCCGTACATGAAAAGGTTCGCCAGAAACATGCGGATGGTCGTGGGTTACATCCGGGCTCTGTTCGGTTTCCTTCCACCATATAATGCTGAGCGCCGATATATAAGTGAAATATTCATGAGTACGGCGTAAAACACCAATCAGATAAATAAATAAATAGTAAATAAATCAGATAAATATACTTCTTTCAACATAAATGTAGTTGTAACGTCTCCTGGAATAGTATATATAGGAATATTAAAGCTGAGCCAGCTGGGGTGAACTTCCGTCAAAAATATATTTACCAGTATTACGAATATTTTGTCAAGTTCGATCGTTATCATAATCATTTCATCTTTTCCAGGTGTTGGACCAAAGCTTGTACAGTTTTATCATCATTTTACTTCAAACCAAGGAAACGTCAAGACCAAGTTTGATTTGAACTCTGAACATGGGGTGGTAAGTTGAAGTCCTTTGTGGTAATTTAGTCATTTCCAATGTAGACTCACCATGTATGATATAAAGTACCCTGTACCATTAACCTGGATTACATAATAGGTCTGTCGATAGTGTATGGCGCCATCGGGGACACAGAAGTTGGCTTACAATGCGATGCGAGATACAGTGTATCAAGGCTGTATTGTCATCACGCAATGTACTGTTAGATCACGCTGTCGTCTGTTATGCTGCATTAAGCCCAACTCAGTCATAACCCATCCACTGACCGAATCCTATACAAATTTCGGCTCTGAAACAAACAATGGTTTTACAAAGCGTTTCCGTCACAAGGGATGGTTTTAGAAACGCAACGCTACGTCAAGTCTATAATTTACTATCTCATCACTATCAGTTAGACGTTAGTCTCTGCAAACTGCCAAAGAAGTGTCGTCGACAAATTGTCTCGCCACAATATGGCTGACACACTGCCGAAGTGGCGTTAAGCCATAATCATCCAATCCACAAATTTTCTGTCCCTACAAGGCCGGATTTGAACCCATTCCTTGTGCACAGCTGCAGTTAACCCAACTAATTAATCAATGAGCCCTTTTTCAATTCCCATTTGACAACATAGAGAAAAAACGGCGCTATATACGGCAAACATATACGAAGGAGCACATGACATTAGTGATACGACATAAACATGACATGTCTAACACGATCCCTTCCTAGTTTATGACAAGCTGCTACTTACAGTTCAGTATGGTTTATGTGCAGGATTATTCGTTCCCATTTTAGCCAACTCTTAATTACGGAGGTCCGTGCACCAGTTTTAACCTCGAGTACCTGTTGAATTGCAACTACTGGGCTGCTTACCATATCCTCAACCATATTTATGGAGGCCAACTTCAAGTAAGTCAATGCTCTTCATAATTATTTTAATAAGGCGCATCAATATCTGACTCAACAATTTTTTTTTTATTTTAGTTTATTTTATTTTTTATTTATGCATTTTCTTAATTACTTATTTACTTGTTTATTTTACTTGATTGGTATTTCACAACCTACTTAATATGTTTTCATTTATATGACAATTATATAGCCGCTAAAACAGAGACAAAGCGCCTATCTTAAAGCCATAGCGTAATCATCATGATCTGGTCCCGAATCTGTCACGTTATTGACCATCTAATCATTCAATTGTGTAACATATTCTAATGAACTGAAATGTCACTATATGTTTACTTGCAGGAGCCCACAGCCAGCACTTCGCAAAATGGACAGGTATGACATGCAAAAGGCTCTAATTTTATGGAGAAAACTAGAGATTGGTGTCAGTAAGTAGTTTGCAAAATCGACATTTTTTCTTTTGATGACGAAGTAAAGAATAATAGTTTTTTTCAAACTTTATAACATACGGCGTAGTATCAATCTGCAAAGGGAATCATTGGTATTTTATATTCCACAAACAATGCAGAGCAATTTGTAGTCATAATGTTTAACATAATGTGTAATTCGCGTGTAACAAACATGCAGACTAGTAGAGGGTACACAAGAGCTAGAAATAATGATCAGTTGTTGTTGTTTTTGGCCAGTTACTGGAGTTTGACCAATCAGACGTGTTCTATCTGAGCACTCCGGGAACGTACAGTATGGACACTGTCGGCTATATCTACGTCCCTTCAGGATGTGTTGATAAAACCCTTGGTACGATTTATAATCCCTTGTTCATTCCTCTCCCATGTTTTATAAGACAACTAGTGTTATTTTTATTGGAAACATTTCAATATTTCCCTGAGAGTGTGAAGCTTCCTTCCTAAAAGCGTGTATACACCCAGTAATCATCTTGCTTGTATTATCGTGCAGAAAGTCAGCCCAGTTGTTGAAATGCATCACCCATTTGTTTTACCCAAATTCGGTGTGTGTAGCATTGGATTCCGCAGGCTTACATGTTGAAATTCCACAAATAAGCTTTTTAGCTCTCTAAAGGATATTTTATTCAGTTTGTCGTCATGATTTTGACTGATACAAAATGCTGTATCTGATTCTGTTGTCTTATATTGATCACTATTTCTCATACATACGTGTAGATTGTATTTCTGCTATTTGTTTCATACTAGAATGTAAGCTCCATATTGCTTTCCATGGATGCCAGCAGGGCAAGTATGTATCCTTTCTTAAAACAACTTTGTATTTTTCGTTCGGAACATATCATTTCCTTTATCCAGTGCTGAATATAAATACAAAAAACAGCAAAACAACTGATAAGAGCATAAAACATTTTTATTATTAACGAATGTATTATTTCTATATTTTCACTGTTTGCACTACTTGACAACTACAAGTATCCTATCTTCATCAGATTAGAAAAAGATGAAATATCTTGCACGAGTAAACTGTATAAATGAGCGTGCACAAGAAACACATTTGAGATGATTAATTTATTAAGGTATAGGGCATTCCATTTGCATGTAAGAAAAATGTCTGAGACATAATTACAAAATATATGAAAATTAAGAACTCATTTATGAATACTTTTATATGCAGTATAAGTTTAAGACTGAGCAGCATTGCTTGAGTGTGGATTTTCCGTATTTTAATGCTCTCTTGAATAAGGTGCCTTTTGTGTTATCTCCAGCCACGTACATTCCGGTATACACTTAACAAGTTCAGGAGGTGTTATCCATACCTGATTTCCTGTTACATTTCCTTCCTATCAGCTTCGTCGTTTTCGCTTCGTTACATTTTCTTGTAATACACATGTTTTCACTATAACAGATTTTTCGTTGGAGACAAGTTCGCTCGTCACGCCGGATACAACGAGGTCGGGGAGCTGAACAACATCATTATTCTGTACCCTCAAGTGACCATTTCTGTGCTCAACCCCTTGGGGTGCTGGGACTGGTGGGGATATACAGGAATATACTACGGTCAGTATAATGCTTATATATCTGACAGCTTTTGCCAGTTTTGGTTTGGTAGTTGATATGACAGTTGAGGTTACAAGTGAAGGATTGCCTTTTTCTACCTGAAGCTCTATACTGTATTCGGCAGCTCTGAAGCTCTATACTGTATTCGGCAGTATGGGAGTTTCGAGATCGAACTCTTTTATCGCTAAGGGCAAGAAAAGCACTATCGTACCATCTGACCTATCAAAAATATTAGGCAAATATTTCTGATTACATTTACGATAACATGGGCGTATAAGAAAAGTTTCAAAAAAAATTACTTTGACCAGACGTACGATAGGTAAACTTGAGGAGCCGGAAGCTATTTAATTTAAGAACTACTGATGGAAGCAGTTGTCGTTTGTACCTCCCTAGCACGGTAAGACTGGTGATCGGTAAATTGTAATCAACAAAATTGCCTGACATTTTTGACAAGTTACATGACTCTGTTGAACTCTTTTTACCTTCTACGATAAAATAGTTCGAACTCGAAACTGCGCTATTCCCCTTTGTCTTATGTACAACCGACAATCTGTCCATGAAGTAATACAGGCACAGCTCGGATGACTATATCGGACGTCACTGTGTGACAAGTCTCCACGACTACTGGATTTAACATTACAAGTGAGATATTTCCGTTTACATCCAGAAGCGTTTTATCACAAGATTCCAGCCTTTACACTGATAACCAAAAAAAAATCACCCCGTATGTCGTTGATAGGTGTATTGCATGATTAGCCTCTAGAGATTGGTTAGCCACACGTGACAGAGGATGTTTCTTTACACGGACAGGTGTGTAATTTTGCCATATTGCAAACCTGATGACGTTAATTTTACAGGACAGAAAGACGGTTTCCAAATGACGGCCGTCAGGAGAATGATGGAGAAAGTCATGGAATAGACGAATTCTGATACAATGGCGATGTCTGGTGTAAACTTGTGTTCACATCGTTACATAAAACAGGATGAAATTCAGCAGTCTGGTGTTATGTGGTCATACTCCTAATTGTTTTGATAAATTATTTCACTGGGCCTTTACCCTACCACAGAAAATTAGAAGCATAGACTATGCAGGCTACTGTTTAAAGAAATACTGAAGTCCTAGCTTTTAATGGAATTTATACAAAAGATTTTTCGATAAACTTGGTGCGAAGTCTTGTGACGGTGTAATTCATCTACGTGGACTCGGCGTTTTAAAATTCTGACATTCATGACATGTCCATCACCCGATGGTCGACGGAAGTGCTCTCAACAAGGTCTGCTCTTGTCTCGCTCAAACCTAACTGTATTCAAAAAGTAAATTCTTTTTATATCCTTCTTGGTGGTATTATGAATATTGAAGTTGTGCCTGCAGACGGCAATGAAAACATCAAAGGTTTCGATGCCAGAACTCAATTACACGTCAGTACAAAGAGTTGATCACTTTTCACAATGGTGGTCAGCGGTGAGCCCTTTGTTTACGTTCTAAATTCTCACATTTAATATTATTACAAGACAGCGATTTATTTAATTCAACGGTAAGAGTCATGAATTAAGAAGAAAGTATTAGACATTCAATAGGAAAATGACATAGAAATGGACAAAAGAGGTGAGTTGAAGTGCTGGTGTCCATCGACTTCTGCAGCGATTTTGTTGAGTCCGATGAATTAAAATAACACAGTGAGTGAATCTATATGCACTAGTGAGGGAGGTCTCACGTACATTACTGAAGACCGAACATATTCTGATGCAGTAATCCAGTAGCATTCTGACTACTGTGATATGACAGGAAAACCTGTTAGAGGATTATCTGCAGTTCCCAAAGTCACGTTTCACAGAGTGAAAGAGGTGAAAATCATAAATACTCATTCAAATCAATTTCACCATAGTGCTGTCAGCAACATCTGGCACAGTCAAGCAAGTTTAGTTTTCAGGACATCGAAATACCACTCAATATTCGATGAGTTAATCCAAAGTCAAGATGTGAACTAACACTGCTGTACTGGGAAAGTGAGGGTGAAAATTAGGTGTAAATAGATACACGCTGTCGAAAATTTATTTTATTACTTTTTTTTATTTATTTATTTGGATGGTGTTTTAAGCCGAACTCAAGAATATTTCACCTATACAACGGGGGCCAGCATTAAGATGGTAGGAAATCGGGCATAGCCCGGGGAAAACCCAGGACCATCCGCAGGTTGCTCCTCCGGAGAGGAAACCAGCATGAGTTGAACTTGAACTCACAACGACCGCAATGGTGAGAGACATGGAGTCATAACGCCGCACTGGCGCGCTAATTCCCCTGGGCCACGGAGGCGCTCCTGTGAGAAAAGCGAGATAGAAGAACCAGGAGGACATAAATATGAAACAGTTGCCGACTGGAGTAGGAACTACTGATTACCTCCCTTCAATCCAAAATAAAGTTCTCCCAAAATTATTCGTGTTCGCAGTTCATGTTACGGGTTATCCAAAAGGTAACAAGCCGTGCCAAAAAAGCTTGGCAACTATGAACCTGGGCGTCGAAACAGACATTCAACCAAAACGGGCGTAATAACATATCACGACGTGCATATATACAATAATTTTGTGCATGAATACCGTTAAAGGCCCCTATAGTGGTTTCGAAACTGGTTCGGCATTATACTTAACTTGTCCTTCTGATTCTGTGTTCTCATGAATGCAGAAAACAAATTCAAAACCTGTTAACATAGGCCTACATCCCTTTTACTAACACAACAAACACGTTGTCACCACCAAGGGAGAATGTGCACGATATTCAGTCTCGCTAATAATGCATAAACCGATTTTGGTAGCATTTATCTCCCTTTGCTTGCACGAGATTTTATTTATTTTATTATTTCTCTAATATACTGGCAGTAAGTTGTATGGATGGAGGAAATTGAACAGATCCCTTGGAATACCACCGCACCGCTGCAGTTCTGAGCAACTTTGTTCCAAATTCAAACCTGCTGCTTCATTTGGTGGTCGTTGGGTGATTCAGTATAAGTCACCAATTCGTTTGTGCAGCGAGGGTCAAGCTACAAACTGATTTCCAGAAACTTTAGAATTAATTCATATAATCATTTTTTAAAAATAAAAATTTTTCACCTCCATGTGTACTTGGCCAGGTGTGCTGGATTTCTCGGGCCTCCGTCGTGATACTATTTCCCTAAAACGTCATATAAGTGAAATATTCATACAGGGCATGGGTAAAAAGCTCATGAAGTAAATATAAATATATAATTAACTATAACAGTCCTTATTGAATAGTACATCTTTAATTGATTCAGATATACGCAAATTTTAATTCATAAAAATGAAAATATTTATTCCATCTGTAGGCGTATACATGTGTACATTTTGAAAGTTTGTATTCCATGGGGAATTTAAATTGAGGGGCTGTTAAAATTTATAACAACACTATTTAGCTGTGATATAACATATGTAACGGGATATAGGGGATTAATTAACCAAAAGCACGTATACACTTGGTATGATTATTTTGATATAACTGAAATAATTTTGCATCCCCTGAAATATTCATCTACTTGCAAGATATAAATGCCTGCCGATGACAGAACCCAACCTCAACCTTGTAGGCTATAGATTCAGTGAAGAATTTCGAATCACCACTATGACAGGTCTGATTATTTGGATTTTATTTATATCGTTCGCCGCAGATTGAAATATTCACATACACACGTTACAAATACATAGCGCTGCCTCAACCAAAATCTCTCTATAAGTAGGCTACGTATTAATCTATCGCCTAATACATATTCAGTGAGGAATTTAATTAGTAAGATACGGCTAGATAATCAGAAAACTCCACTTTTACGAAACTTGTCGTCTATGTTGCTTTTACAAAATTTTTCTCATTAATTAAATCACAATGTTTTACGAGAAACTGAATATACGTTTACTAAGGGTGGTCTCTTTTGGAGCCGACTCAACTTTCTGTATGCCAATTATATCCCTTGGAGTTTAAAAGTAAAACGGTCATTAAATACAATTACAAAAACATCAAATAAACCTACACTGACTTAAAAATGTATCGTCAAAATCATCAAAGATTCCCAAGTCAACCCCGACTTGTCTATATTATGTTTAAAATACATGCAATAATCTTGCTTTATTACAGAGAAGGAATTAATGTGAACGTATCAGTTATCAGCACAGTGAATGCATTTCGGCGATGTAAATAAAGAGTCGTAATACAGACTCGTCATAATGGTAAATGATATATTCCCGCAAATTCACCAGTGAATCAATACCTGGTTTGCTTTTTTTTTCTCTCTCTCTCTCTCTCCTTTTAGATGGATCAATTCCGTTGGAACTATTATTTCGTATAATTTATAAGTAAACTCTTATGGAATATTTTGTCATCAAAGGAACACAAGTTGTCTTTTTTGATGACTTACACGGGTAATGATTCCTTGGATTTATTACCACAAGGATTCCATGTCTGTATTATCGGTTTTTTAACTGAGTGGCATTCATTGGTTGGCGAATTTGGGGCGTGTAGTAAGAATATTTATAGCGAACTGCTCATGCCTGCTATGTAAGCTTCTCTCTCTAGTGTATGTTGTATACCATCTGACATTAAACCTTAAATTAATCACATTTTTCATAACACATAAAAACTTTTGATAAAATCACAGATGTTCTTGTTTGTTGGAAACTACATTTTATATCACATTATTTGCCTAATTAAGACAATAAAAAGGGAAACGTGAATTCTGACAATCTAAAGTACAAACACTGGTGGGAATATATCGGCTACATAGGGCTTGGTCAGTGCAGGTGGGGGTCTCGCTTAACGCTATGGGTTTAACCGCATGTGCGCGGTGGTCTGCTGTGGTGATTGGAGCACATGCAAACAGCCTCAGAAGTCAGCTGTCGACTCGGGCAGATTTCTCCTGCGAAGTGACATGTTTGCACCTGTTCAAATAAACATGGTACAATCCCGGTAAATATTAGTGGAAGAGTCGGTGGATGGCTCAGCTAAATCTCCACGCTGCCTATCTCCAGCACTGGAATCTTCGTGCAGCCGTTTATTTTCAATGCTTCTTGCTTTATTTAAATTCAACTTAACTGTTTGCAAGCATGGATTCGCCCTGCATGGCCTCATACTGAATATACAGCTGTTCATTTGTTTTAGGCCTCTTTAGCGTCATTTTTAATTATCTACGCATCTGTACGCTTCCCTCCCTGTATAATTCAGGACGTAAAAAACAATTATTTTACAGTAAAAACATAGTACGGAATGAAATTATAAGAAGAAATTTAAAAGTGAAACGAAATAAGATTTCTAAGTATTTTTGCCGCAAATGAAGCGGAACAAAATTACACAACTCTGGAAAATATTTTCCCTTAAAATACATTATTTAGATGATGACGGATTGTATTAATATAGCGAATGAATGGGTTTCTGATTATGGATAAATTCGTTATCAGGAACGGATTGTTTCCTTACCCCTAATTCTTCATCCCTCAATAACGGATCTAAGGGCAGATTTTTATGAGGGAAGTAAGGCTTTCCCACCAATTTTAACGCAGTCGGCAAGAAATATTTTTTGCACTCCGCGCTACTTCTGTTATGATGCTGGAATATCTTGGAAAGTAAATGCCCTTGTGCTGATATGCCAGAAAAAAACTGTCAGAGACGTTAGAGGGTTTCCCGGAGGTGTTCTTGTGTTGTGCTCCTTGAAAACATGGTGATATTTTATAAAAGTTTAATGGTGAAAGTGTTCTTCTTCTGACATGTTATATAGTAGAGAGGATAGATGAATAATATTTAGAGGTGGGCTATATGTTGCAGATGACTTGGACATTGACTTGCAGATATTCAAATATGAAAACTGAACGAAAGCACAACTATAGAGCTCAGTAATTGAATTTCATCAGTTTGGGAACAATTTTTGAGACATACAAACAGAATCTCTAGTTTTGTAAATCCGGGATAACGCCTATGAACTGTCAGCCAAAAATAATAACTAGAACCTGATCGGTATAAAAGGGGTCTGATTATTGCGTAGTGAAAGTGCCGGATCATAATGTATACGATGGTCTTAAAATGGATATTTTGTTTAAACTTCTCTTTCATGTGATCATATCTTGGTTGCTTAAGTGAACTGTGCATATGGGAATGTTTGAGCTGAGTTTTCATGAAGTATTGCATCTGGGAACAAGCGTTCTAGGGGTATTGAATTGTGAAAGCAAGACACGCTTCTTTGAGCTGACATATTAACTGTGTCGAATCTATACCTGAACCAAAAAAACATATTTTTTCAAAATTGGGCGAAACAGATCAAAACCTGGTTTCACCAAGAAAAGTTACTGACTGTTTATTAAGTTTCAGTTTACAGTATATCAAACATGCTTATGCATGTGAAAAAAATTGTATGAATTTATTTTCACAAAGCCGCCCCTTGGGAATAATAAACCATTACAAAAGTGTGTGGCTTAAAAGGAAGAGGTAGTTGATTGGCAGTTGTCAGAAATAATCAGCATGTTGAGACCGAACAGGATCCTTTGCGGACCATAGGTGGGCTAGGCTATTTGAACACCCCCCCCCCCAACACACACACACACACACATACACACACACACACACACACACACAGAGTATGACACAGGAAGATAATAATATGACATTCCCGGGGTTTTAAATGACTAAATGTTAACTTTATAGTAAGAACTTATCTTGCATTTAGTTTTTAAAAATCCAGTTTATAAATCATGACAATATTTATATTCCACAATGACCCAGGAGCCTCTCATCAGTGTGAATGCTGTGAGTTCACGTCCAGCTCTGGCCGACGTAGGTCTACTTCCTCTTCAGTCTGAATCAAAGGTGCATAATACCTTTCGAATAATAAATATTCTTTTTTAAGATATTTTCTTATTAAATTGTAATACGTTTGATTTATTTCAACGGTTTTTATTTTAAAGATTCATTTTCTACTTCAGTTTACGGAAGAAAAAAAACTGTTCTTACCGGGTATTTAACCTTCTCAGTTTTATATCAACTTTTTGTCCTAGTAGCGTCCTACGTCCATGTTACATTTTAAAACTATCATCAAGATGGCTATGTATATCCGAAAGAAAACAAAAACAGCAGCAGGAAATGCATTTTACTGTGCTTCAACCATGAATACTCGAAGTTGTGTTCTTTATAGTCTATTATACGCCAATAGTAATTTTGGACAAATTTCTTGTTTTGCTTTTTCCCACTTAAATGAAGTCTACCATTTATTTCTCACTGAAATACCACTATTTGCTTTGTCCATCTTATCATATTGTAAATGCTACACTACTGACGTATCAGCAGGAGAAACGTGAGGACTACAAGCAGCGCCATCTGTGATATACCTTCCACATAGCTTAACTTTGTTTTAACCATTGCCTTTTCTTAACTGGGTGATTTTTACCCCGCATGCTACCAAGGCTAATGAATAGAAGGTAGGACACGACCCCAGTGCAATATATAATGGCCAAAGTTTGTTGTTACAGCCAACGTAACATGTGTATGGGCGGTGCAGCTGGGTAACGGAAATTGGGCCATGTATAGTGCGACAACGATCAAGGGGCGGAATAACGTTAATAATTTGTTTTGAAAAGTTAGTTCCACGAATTGAATTTCTCACGGTTTAATAAAAAAGGAATCATATGCTCCTCGCAGAATTAGAATTTTCAAGTTTCCTGGAGTTTTTATTTTTGTCAAAAAATGTCCTCATAGTTCGTGAGAAGAAAAGTTTTTTTAATGTTTGTCTTACGGAATCACTGGAATTTCCGACAGATTGTATTAGGAGCAAAAGTGTGCCTGCAAAGAACACATCAATGTTATGGTGAAAAAATGATCGGAGTCGTATTTCATAACTTAATTACGTTGCTCTATACAATGGCAATGCTGCAATGGGGCATACTTTATGGGACCACATAGAAAAAACCTTTCGTGAAAGGTGACGCAGACCGCGGCCGTACACATAAAAAGTGGTACTACTTCGGCAAATCGGTGACAATTTTGACCACGTCAGAAATGCCCATATAGAACTCTGTCTCCTTCTAGCCCAGACCACCAAAAGAAAATATGTCCTCTTCTTATTTTGAAATACTGACAGATATTTTGTAGCCTGTATTTTGTGGAACGCAAGTGGAACGAGATGTGCTCGACAGATATAGGCCTAGACTTACATCTAACTTCTGTCGTGATACACATTTATTTTGAAATACCGTTTACAAGCCAGTGTTCATTGATGGACGCAGTATTTTGAGCATGAACGTTTCATTTGTGTTACAGCTAGTGTAAATGACACTCAGTTTAGAATACTGCACTACAAATAATCAATACAGGTTATTCTCCATGGGATAATCCCACCTCAGTGAGTGTCACAGTAACCCTATACCATTAAGATGGGAAACTATTGCAGTTAAATACAGATGCAGGTAAACTGTAAAATGTTAGTGGGTAGAAAATTAATCAGCGGACGATATAACGTAATGTATGATAAAAATGAGATTCAGCGCCGGGGTCACTGAGTTCCCCAGAGGTGACAGGGTACCTGCATGATGATGGCTAGCAGAGATCTAAGCAATGGGGACATTGACTTTACGATGTAATAGTCATGTCAGATTATGACCCGTCTGTAGGCCTATATGTGTTTGCGTTTCAACAAGACTTTCTCTGTGCGAAGAACTTGCAGAGGTGGGATGTGGAGGGCAGCTCGCGCGCCTAAATTCTTAACGGGTTTCAGCACCAGTTGTTCTCAGCAAGCCTTGTAGAAAATTAGCAAATGCTCGACTCACAGGAAGTTTGGTAAATAAGGCAGAAAAAGCGAGAAGCGGCTTGTGCGTACATCTGCGGCAGGTCGGCATGTGGCAGCGCCCATCTGTTCGCTATGACAGAACTCGCCTCACGCACAACTTGTGAGCTTCTCGCGCGGTAATGACGAGACCACACGGGTTCGGCCCCATCTTCTCGCTCACGGCCAGCCACCAATTTCCCAGATGATTGCATGGGATGAACTAATGACGGGAAGTGACAGCTTCCCGAAGACATGCGCGATTAAGTTTGCCTTTTTCACAACTATATACATTCGATTTTCCCAATTTTCGTTTTATTCAAAGTAAATATGAAACATTTGGCGAGGTGCATAATTTCAGCGGTTCACATAAAGCTGGTGAAAGAGACACAGCATCAAATAAACCATTAGGTTTGTTTAGTGTACAATTTCTTTCTTCTTTCATGTATAATAAAATCATCGTACAAATTAAATAATTCCTGAATGAACTCATGCGCCTGTCACTATAGCCTTGAAGAATTTAAAATGCTCACAGCGTCTACTGTGTACTGCGATCACTGACCACATAATCCCCGAAATGCACGGTAAGATTCTGAAAGATAACTTAGGCAAAAGTATTTCTGATTGGAATTAGGTCATCAAAATTCTAACTATGTATATCGGACAAAAGCAACCAGTAATTGGAATTGTTTATCTCCTCTGTACAACCCAGTGACTTGTGCTTCCAATCTCCCATCACCACTGTTGATTAAATACAGTGGACACGGTTTGTGACTCGTAGCTTTCGCCACGAGCGAATCTCATTGAACAGCTTGTGCTAATTACGTGTAAATACACACATGTTAATTCAGCCGTTAACGGTCGTTCGTCAACTGACAATTGCCACATGCAGGAGCTGTTATTCACTACTGGATCATCATCAGGCTTGATACATTCGGAGAACAAGCTATGCACAGAGAATGAAACAGGTGGAGAGGCAATCTGAACGTGTCATAATTCGCGTTGTTTCATTCTTGAGCTTTAAAATAGCAAAAAAGAATCTGTTAAGGAGACGTTATCACACAATAACCGTTTCATCCATAACCCGAGCCGTGATAATAACTGTTGATGAAAATGCTTAAACTTTAGTTAATGAACGTATTGTTTAAATCCGTAGTCTTTTGGGGTTAGGCGACAGATATATGTATATCGACTTTCATGAATACACTTTCTTGAAGTAAGTTCCAAAGTACACTGACAATAAAGAGATGTGCTTATTTATTTATTCCACTGGGAGAATGTCGGTTTGTGTGCAAGTTTCGGATACTAAATGATGAGAAGGCCTCCGCAATATATTTATCATTTTTTAAGAAAATCACACCGGTTGCAACTGTATGAATGTAAAGCGATCAGTCTGAGGTGTTTTTCTGAAGAAAAGTGTCAATAGATATTCAGAAAACTTTTGGACATTATATATTGAATATTAATTGACATTACGGTAATTGATTTTTACGGTAATTTTCATGCATTCTTCACAGTGCGTTAACATTGCACGATTAGACGTACATCTACACCGCCATGTGTCAGTGTTGAAGTAAGCTCAAGTATCTACTTAGCGCCAAAGCACAGACAATTGGCACACTATAGCTCCGGGAATTTCCCACAACGTCCGTAATATTACAGGAAGTCATTTTAAGTAATCTTGACGGCGTTATCTCCCCCTGAGTAACGTAAACAGTTTCAACCAAAAATCGCTACACTTGTAACGAGCCTCAGAAACCTTTGTTTCCGACAGGAATAACTGAAATAAGTGACATACGGAATTTGTTAAGTGACTAAAGGTAGATAAACCGAGCTGGTTACCCGTGCCTATACAATCGTGTAAACACAGATGAAGTTGTGCAATTCCCCGCGGGATCCAGACTCTTTGAAGAGGAGCAGAGCTATGCCCTATTCTCCAGTGTAAGAAAACAAGGCAGTTTCCTGGTGGCGGCCATTCCAAGCTTGAGTCCAGGATCTGGAGACGTGCATCGCACATTAGAACCCTCCACCATCCACTATGTCAATAACACTCACACCACTAACACCGCCAACATCGGCTGTGATGTATTTTGAGACATACGACAGATGACAATCGTCTAAATAGACTCCTCGAAATACATGCGAAGGAATGGATTTCTTGATGTTTGGGGTGACATATGTACGATCAGATGGGAATGTTCCTTGGTCAAAATTCTTAATGCTATATTCTTTCTGTTAAGCTGGTAGTTAACTTACTAGATATATCGACAATGTTGTAGGCCATTCACTGATAGATTGATTAATAACAACGAACCAAAGATATTAAGTCGACTTTATTAAATGTGAATTGGCTATAATATATTTTTTAACATTTGTATTTGTTTGACAACTCTAGAAATTAGACAAACGGTCGAAAAACAGATTAACATTTGTGACCCATTTGGAGTAAATTAACTCGAAGAGAGTGTTTAAGGTCATTTTACTGATGAAGGAGTCACTTCATCAGTACTCCGATTATATAAATGACCATAGTTTAAGCTGTGTAACGTGCTCTGAAGTGGTGACTCTCTGAACCTGACTAAATAATTTTAGTATTCGTAGCTCATTAAATGTACGTTCATTTTGTAGTAACATGGTATGTTTGCAATATCCTGTGGATCAGCTAAAAAAGCAAACCTATTTTTTCTCATCAGAAAATTAACTACTAAGCTGAGGATTTCACCCATGTGCCTATCATTCAAAAATAGCCCTTTGATTGCAGAAAACTGTAATCTTCCAACGACCAATAATAAGATCTCAATCATATTCTTGAAACAGCAAGTCTGTGTTTACATGAGGGCCATATTAGACAGAAATGTCTCTGATGATGTCTTTTAAGTTTGATCAACCATATTTCCCAATCCCCAAATCAAGTTCGGAATGTTAGCTCAAAACGACTAATTCCTGATTTAAGCATTGGCTCCAATCCTCGTCTTTATTTAATTGGCGATTATGGGGTCGAATCTCTCGACTATTATTTTCTCAGACAATGGCTGCTTACAACTTTCCATGACAACTGAGTCTGGATCTTGATAATTATCTCCTTTGTGACATATATCTATTGACAATGCTTAAAACATCTGTGACAATATTTTATGTTTTCTGTTTATGCTTTCTTTTCTTTAAGGTAAAGTACAAGAGGAATAATCGATGAAAAACGACAGAAGATTCTGAATGGGCGGTTTAAAGAAAGTAAATCTCAATATCACATCACACGAGAAACCCTGTCTTACTTCCATATGGATATTCTCCGCTACTGCATCAAAGTTTCCACCCGTAATATGTTGGTCAGCCTTAAATATCTGGAATAACGAAACGGGAGCTGATGGGGTCATAGGCTGATCGTACCACGGTCCCTGGCGACTGCCCACTAATGGTACCCTAGAAGAAAAGTTTCCTCGCTCAAAGGATGTTGCATTTTCTTTTCATCTGTAGCCGAGAACAGGAGAGATCATTTGATAGGCTTGTTGTAGCCGGGTGCTATCGCCTTACCTTTACCAGCCTGACGTGTACACTGTTCGCACTTGTTTCCCATGACACCTACGGGTGATTGATGAGAGAAATGTCTGTCAAGACTACAGGATTCTAACATACGCTTTTCTTCCAAAGTCATGCACATCCTAGAAGCGACCACCTTCACCACAAATGTCTTCTGCACAACGTCATCAGCAAAAAAGAAAAAACAATTATAGCTATTTGTGCACTTCCAACAGCAACACGGGCCGCATTGTTCATTAAACAATACCCTAAAGCTTTAGAGAATGAAACTGAGAGTATAATATTTTGTGTCCACACATTCACTATACAATAGCTTCCTTCACAACATCCTCTTCACAAACAATTGGCCGTTTTTATACTTTGAACACAACGAAGTGTTCGTTTTTCCGAGTTGCATAATGGGAATATTCGGCAAAGCTTATCAGTGATACTGTAGTAACGGTTTTAGCTTGATTAACAGCTTGTACTAAATAACCGTACAGGAGTAAAGGGTGAACCTATGAGCTTTGGAGTCCTAGGCACGATTCTATATTGTCTGGGATTTGGTCAACATCCAACATGGCACCATGTCACATTGTGTTATTAGCGCCAACTAAGTGCATCTGCATGCATGTGACAGCCTAACTTGGTAAACCAAATTCATCGTGTATACTTTATTTGATAAAAGTAGTGGCATTTAAGAAAGATATTGCACATAAACGATGCGATAATATGTACAAATATGCTTTCACTTCCTCTTTCGATAAATAATAGCAGTGTATAATTATACTGGTAAGCATTCCGTGCCGTTTGACTGGCGTGGGAAGTCTGTATGTTAAATGACGGGATGACTTGGTAATGACTGCGTTCCGTTTGGGGACAGCCCGGCATACTGCTGGAATCTCATTCCCTGTGTGTACTGGGCATGTTGGTATACTTCAGGAGACCTCCCCAAAAATACGGGAGACAAAACGCCCTTCCTGCCCCTTCAGCGTAATAATATATCTGGTGCCAGAAGTCTGGACTCCCATCAAGAATTCTTTTTGTTTAAAAGTCGCGATTCACAAAATATTAAGGGTGATGATGAGGCCAAAACGAGAGACTGTATACACATACAGCCCTGCTGCCGGCCTTTAAGGCAATGGAAGAGGGGTATATGGAAATTACCCCGGTGGACGAAATCTCATGGGTAACACAACTCTCGCAGTCGGCCTTAAAAAATCATCGACAAGAGTACCTAGACGGAAAGTATGAAGACACAGGACGTTTGATGGATCATCAAGGCGTATCCCGGATTCCCCAGAGCCAAGTTAACATAGCTGTGGTGATGGATAGAGCGCCCCTGAATGGAGGGCCGGGAGAGCGCACTCCGTGTCACTCATAGGAAGAGTGTCTTGTCAAAACTTCAGCTGGCTCATAAAGATCACACGGTGCACTCCACCTCGGCGCAGACACCTTTCCCCTTCAGCCCGAAGGGGCAAAGCTGTCTTGATGATAAACATGAACATATACGACTACTCAAGTCTTCTTCGCTTATACCCAGATCTAACGTATAACACGCGGATTATTAGACATTCACAGAATACACGAGAGTCATTGTCTGTATTTATGCCATTGTCTTGAACACTGAAATAACTTGGTAATTTCGTGTGCATGTTCCATAACTCCCTTGAGAGAAAGAATGAAAACGTCATTCGTTAACAGAACAAGAAAAAAGACGTCATTGTTTAAATGACACCACCTAAACACTTCAGAGAAAAAAACTTTGGCCTGTATAAATGTCTTGTCGTTATGTTGAGTACAAAGTAAATTAATCAGAGAAAGTTATGTATCTGTTTTTCATTTAAATAATCACTTCATAAATATGGCCTGTTGATGTGTAAAAAGTGTTCTGCATCATACTGCAGAACACCTTTGTCTTGAATGCTTGCATAAATTTCTTGTCATGCCGCCTTGATGACAAGACATGTTTCAGTTTTGACATTGTTCATATACATGGGAAAAAAAATATCAAAGACCCTGCCTACATGTATGTAGCGTGTTCACATTGTTAGATATTCTGTGTTCAGTGACAGTTGGGCACGGTGTCGTCGCTGCTCTAGTTTACTCTCTGTGCTGTAGTTTATTTACAAGGGTATATAGTTTCTTAAATTCTACTCAGAATAATTTGGAGTATATGTGGACAAAATTTTGACAATCTCCGGGGCTCTTCTTCATAACTGCTCCCAATATTTTATTTTCTATTTTCCAATTTTGGTTACAAAATAAACCAACATAAAATGTTTTAATGAGATTTGTTTTAACATTTGCAAACATTTAATTTGTCGTTTCGTTTCTGTCCATATACTCCCTGAAACCCGTTTTTACCGGTGCAAGTGGTGTTATATAGAGCACACACGTTGATTTCCGTGCTTCTTTTTCAGTTGATCTATATCTATGTTCAACAGTTAAATCTAAGTGCCACGTGTAATATTGCCAAAGCGCTATTAGACCACGAAGGCGCATTCCGTTGATAATCGCTCAAGTTTCAAAACAATCTAAAAAGACTTTTCGCAAGAAAAATGTGTCAGAAATAATATATATATATATATAGTAAATAAGGTCGGTGTTTTAAGAGAGTATAGAGGTCATTAGTTTTCAACAATAGAAGGAAGAGAGTCGACACTCTAGCCTTTAAACGTATATTTACAGTCAATTTAAATTTCAATCTTCTTGTACATGAATAATTTCCAGTCATATTACAAATATAGGTGTATTAGTAGATCTTTGACGACAACTGTGCATGAAATCTCCATGATGTATATATACAGTAATGCTTATATCTCAGCTTGCCCCGGGAAAGGTGTATAATCCATATATGACAACTATAAAGCAAATCCTGACCGCTCTGTCCCTGTATGACGAAAGATGGAGTATCTTTGACACCAGTTTTTGAATCAATAACTGGTAACATATATTTACTCTCCAAACTAATATAATTTACCATTTCAAAATTGAAATTATCCCATTTTGTCATGAAGGCGATCTCACAATCAGATGGTGGGGAAACAAAGAAAAGGGTTCTGACAGTGTCTTTTCACTTATTTTGTCAGCCATCCGTGAGTCGTGGTTGACAGTTTTTAACAGTAGTCGTGCTGACTTTTTTTCAGATTGCTATATTGTAAATTTCCATATCTGGACCACCCGCTGTGAGCCGGCCCGTGTGTCTAGTTTCCGTCAGTAGTAACTTTCTCTCGAGGGGTGGACTGTCTGAGACCTCAGAAAGCGAGATTGGAAGACGCAAACCTGAGTCCAGTATCGTGAGGCATACAGCTCAAATGCATGGGCGCTCAAACCAATAGGGGACTGCATGACCAAAGTAATCAATGCATAGTATATGACATAGCGAGGCGCTTGGTATCCGAAAGTAACCCTGATTATAATATATAGTCTTCCTTCAAAATGAGGAAATATAAAAAAGACCTTGATGGAATGTATGGTCTGATGTAATGTAAGGTGGTGAATCGACACCAGAGACGAACGAGAAGAAAGCGGAAATATTAAAATACCAGCAAAATTCTGTAAATTCCCGAATCAGAAGTATAAATATTGGTCGAAGAGCCCGTAAAACATTTCGTGACCATGGAAAAGACGGCTGCTTAGTCGAATCCCACCAAAAAGCACTATGACTCATAAGTCAGAGTTTTTGGTTGAAATAAGAAGCTGTGTTAAAAATTTACTAAATGAAAATCTACCTCAACCTGAAAAATATTTAATGAAGCTTTCACGTACGTATTTCTGGGTGTTGTCGTAGTTAGCGTTTGTTTTCATATGTAAAACATAAACTGTATAATACGTCAAGCTTGTAATCATTTGGCAAGCTTAAAGCAAGTATCGCTGTCGTGTTGCATGACAAGGTGTGCTTCATAGAGTGAATTAATGAAGTCACTGCGGAGAACAGACGCAGGTGTATAAGAGATAGTTTATAGCCTTGTGAACATTTCCTTACTGGAAACAAGCTTTTTGTGTGCTTAAATAATCTGGCCTATATAATTATTTAATAATACTTCCGTGAATAAGAAGCGGTTAGAAATGTATCGCATACATAACACACAGCAGCTATATATATACTGTCATCATACTGGAATCCTGCTTGAAGGCACGTATGGTCATTCGTCTGTTACTAACTTGTCATTCACTATATTGTGCTGATTAACACAGCAGAAGTGAGAAAAATCCTTTGATATATAAACTACTACAAAAGAGTTACGATTCACACATATATAGTAACCATGTAAATGCTATCTTAAAATTTTTGCTCACGTCATGGGCTATATATATGTTACTGTATATACATTATGATTGCAAACTATCATATATACATGTAAATTAACACATAGATGGTATAAATTAAAATCTTACAGTGTTTTAATTAAACAAATCGCTCGGTTTTGACTGATTTCAACCCCCGAGTTTCAACGAACACACGGATCGAGAACTCAATAATGTGGGACTACCGACAATTTTTGCTAATAAAACACGAAAGAATACAAAAAGAATTTGACTAATCTCGTAGGCCTCTTCTCCAGCAATTCACTTGCGTGTTCCGCCATAAAAACCCGCGAGTCGAGATTAGCAAAAACCAAGCGATTTTTCCACTTATTCTGGTTTTTGACAAACTGAGCGAGACTAGCAATAATACGGTTCGGTACTACTATACCCTCGACTCGCGTATATGTATCCACTAGGGAAACCCGCGGGTCGAAATCAGTAAAAATCGAAAGATCTTTTATGAAAAAATACTTTCGGCCCTTGTGTCATTAAAATACGCGGCTCGGGAAATCATTGAAATTAATACATCACGGTAGAGATTTAAATACGATAATGATCAAATTGTAGTGGATCACACACTTCAATAAGGAACTGTTTGACAGTTTTAAGAAAGTGTCGTCTGCAAAACAATACTATTTCTTTAAGGATCTCTAAGTGTTCAATGTTAACAGCTACAAATGCGATGTCAGGTGCAACATAGTTGTCCAAATGTCAGTTTCCCCCCCCCCCCAGACAGCTTTCTCGACCATTCCACCTTAATGTTGTCTTCCCTCGTGTAAGTGAAGTATCCTATCAGTCAAACATCAGTCAAATAAATAAATAAAATTTGGCATCATTCCTTTATTCAGAAACATGTGCATTCAACATTCACCAAACATATATGAGACCTATTGATCTATGATGCAATGCAATTGCAATGTAATGTAATATAACGTAACTTTGCGTAATGTAATAAACTGTAATTATCGAGTTGGCTCTGGAAAGGTGGTAATTCTTAACGAAGAATAAATAAAATGACCAAGCTAATTTAAAATTTTACATGTCGGTATGCAGAGAAAGCGATAATACACATATAAATGTGTATTATAAGCGATGGAATTTTATGGGAAACTTATATATTATGTAAATGAAGCGTCCACAAGAAGGGTTTGTATATAGATGAAATGTACAAATCTGCCAAACTGAACTGGATTATCATCCTGCCTTCTACGGTAACATTTTAAGCTGTTTTTCCAGTTCGTTTAAATGAAAACAAAATGTCATTACAGAAAAATTCGTTACGTTTGAAAAGCTCTTGACAGAAAAAGTGTAAAACAGAGCAGAACGTTTAAATTTCTTAAACTTAGAGTAATTTGGACCCAGTCTGTGTAGTCATTCAATCAGGCCTTTGCGAGGGTGACGTAGTATTTATTTATTACGAGATAACTGGCCCCGGTTTCATGAAGCTAAGTATTCAATTAACTGTCAACGTATGTTGTAGAGATAGAAGGTGCACTTAGCTAAGGGATAGTTAGCACTATGTACACTTCATGAAATCGGGCCCTGGTCGATTTGGGTTAGACCCATGTCGCATTTACGCAGTAAAAAACTTCTCACCGGAAGAAGATAAAGTCAGTATATATAGCTTCTTGAGAAGACAAACCCAATGTAAAATTTGTTTCTGTATGTATATGTTTGATTATACAGTTAACAAAGTGATTAATTTATATACTGACTCATCGAGTGATTGTAAGATCGACATGGAAATGGTAGAAAATTGTTTAGTGGCATTCCAAATTCGGGTAGGATATCGATGCTTAAGAGTAAAAAGATTGCGTTAATTTATGCAATACGAAATCACGGCTAAGAGCGATGTTATCATGCAAACCTATCATGTTCAAGAAGATGCTTGCAGTGCGGTGGGATTTCGCGGTGCGTGATCGGTATGGTATGAAATTCAGGTGAGGTAATATCACGCTTTTGTGAGAGATATATATGCTATCGAATACAACCAGCTTGCCTGCATTAACTGTTAGTCCTATCGTTTTGAAGAAAATATACGTTCAACAGCGAGATTTTGCAGTACGAGACCAGCATTCCAAAAAAAGATTCCTATTATCGTTGTGTGCTTTTATCTCGGCCTGTGTGTGCGGCAAGCTGTTTGACACGGCCTCCTTGTGTACGTCACTGAGGCCGCCCAGCCCTGCGTGTGTAGTAAGGAGACACCTGCCACGTGCTGAGCAGACTGTCGCTTCAGTCCCAATTGGTATCATGATTACATAACGATTACCAAACAAATGACCGCCGTCACAAACCAAACGAGTATACTACAAAGAGAAATGTGTTTAAGTTTGCCCAAGAAAAACAGGGTTCTAGGGTTATATTTTCCTTGGATAATCCCCTATATTTTGCAGACGTGGGCTGTGACTGATTATCTAATGTAGTAATCTTGGAACATCAAAAACCTGGGATATGATGCATATTGTAAACCAGTGAAAAGCATCTTCATTATATTCGTTAAAATACATGTTCTCACATTTGTTCTTTTTTTTTTAACAAACGCACAATAAGCAATGAATTAACCATCATGAATAAATACGCCCATGCTTCTGTTATGAACATAAATATGACTGAAAATATGGATGAGATAGGTCAGTCGGCAACACATACCGATCGGAAGAGCAAAACAAAGAACAGTAAGTAAAGTAAGTACGCCTAAGATTACGTAACGTGTCTAATCAAAACAAGACCGCAGCCTAGAAACCGTACACGGGTCTGTATGGAGAATTGAGTGACGTGTGTAGGCGGGTCAAAGCGCACCCCCGGGGGAGGTGTGCCCAGTTATAAAGCAATGAGAATTTCATTGACAAAAACGGTTGAAAACCTGGTCATTTACACCTAAGTAATGGAGCTCGGTTTGTAATCTTGTGTCATTTTTTAACTTTATTTCATGAAGTTTTGAATTTTAAGGCTCCCTATAATTCTTGCATTTTCAAGTAGTCTGTAGCAATGGGCCATATTAACACAAAGAATTTAAGAATACATGTATATGAATTAAATTAATTGCTAGAGATGTTGTTGCGTAACAAAAAATGGAGTCTAAGTGATTATGTGAGACAAACCCTGTCTCTCAGTAAGCCACAATCTATAGCGCCTTGTCGCGAGCCAACTGCGAGGTTAGCAGTTCGGGACTTCGAAGAGAGGACCTATTTTAAGACGCGTTGGGTTTCAAGGGGACTCAAAATATTTCTCCACTTTTCAACTTTTTTCTATTTTCAGATAAATATACGGATGTGTCATTTGTTACTGGCCAGCACATGTGGTTCAGAGGGAGAGGCCACTGGTCTCTCGCCCTTGTTTGTATGTGTTTAACTTTGCCCGTTCGTTAGCAGGGTGCTCATGTGCTTCCACAGGTGGCCACCAGGTTGATAGTCCTACCCGGTGGCAGAGGAGACGCACTAAATAGTAAGCTATTTTCCCAAGGTAACACCACTGATCTTCCTCACAAAAGTTCTTCTCTTGAAGAAAAAGCAATAACCTACATTTGGTGCCATCCAAGGGTGATGCTTTCCAGGCAGACACGTGTTCATCAACACGTAAACGATTTTCTCTGATGGAATGACGAACAAGCTGCTTAGCTAATTGCCAAGAAATGCTTTTTCTCCTGCAGAAAAAGCAATAACCTATGTAAAGTCCACACCTTAACCTTACATGTTCATCAACACGTGAAACAGGTAATGGGCTATTCTGATGGCTGGGAAGCTGGATGGATGAATTCGCGATCCAATAAACCAAACAACTGACTAATCAGTGTATTCATATCAACAATACATTATATGTCCTGACATATCCTATATAAGTGTACGTAATGACGAAACTACACTACGCTATAGCTATTTATTTGGGGCCTCCGTGACCGATGGGCTTAGCGCGCTACCGCAAAGCAATGTCCCAGGAGCTTCTCACCAAATGTGGTCACTGTTGAAGTCCAGCTTATGTTGGTTTCCTCTACGGCCATACGTGGGTCTGAATGGTGGTGGGTTTCCCCGCTTTCCTCCCCCCATAGTGCTGACCGACGTCGTGAAATATTCTTGAGTAAAGCGTAATACACCAATAAAAGGAATAAATATATAACGCCCTAGGCAAACATTTTTTTTCACATGTGAAATAAGTAGAGTTTATGAGTAGGAAAAATCAGAAATAAATCACCTAACTCCCTCCCAGCCAACCTCCTGACTTAAAGCAGCTGGAGAAACAGCAAGAGCTGGATTCGAACTCACTGGCCAATGGTCTGACTGTCGCAGCAAGACAACATTATGAGCATCTGAGCTAGCGATGATTCTTGGCCGCTCATCCATGATAATACTGGGAATTTGACCTCGACAGACAACCGATAGTTCCCCCCTCCCCCCTGTGCCCCCGCTCCCTCCCCCCCCCCACCCTGCAACAACAGCACTTTTTGTCTCCCCATTCACTTATTAATTTATTTGATTCAGGTTTTACGCCGTACTCAAGAATATTTCACTCATGTGACGGCGACCAGAATTATGGTGGAAGGAAACCGGAAAGAGTCCAATGGAGACCCAAAAGACATTCCCACGTACGGCGAGGCCACATTGCGCCACAACACAAGATAAATGACAGTGGTTGGCAAAAAGACAGGTGGAATGATATCGTCTGACACAATACAACTAACACAAAAGAAGAAGGTTCGTAATTCTGTATGGCTGGGTGGTACATTTCTTTACCATTAACATGAAACAATCACACGCTTCATTTGATCTTGTATATTGTTTGTCAATTGGGCATAAAATACGAATCGTTTTAGCAGATTATGTAATAAATTGAGCAAATTGCTTAACAATGGTTGCTAGAATTTTGGTCATATCGTTTGTCCTAGATCTGGGTTGACTTTAAAGATCAAAACCTCCAACAGCTGTGAACAGCATGAGCTTGAGAAAAATAACCAGAAGTAAATTGAAACTCCAAAAATAAACAAACAAGCACTTCGGCTTGGATGACTTCTTATTTTATCTTGTTACTCGAGACGCGTGTTTTTATTATGGAATGATTGGTCGGTTTCTCATCAACCAGCAAATCACCAGGCTCATTACAACGGAATCCAAGAGGAAATGTGTGTACATGAACAGAACAAAGAAACTCACTATTCCTCTTATATTTGCTTATCTGAGAATAGAGTTTTGACCACTGCTGTCCGCCGAAGGCTTACTCTTTACCATTTCGCAGATCCCAGTGATAAATGTGAAATTGGGAGGAATTAGACTTTAATTTGTTTCATTCATCTGTTGAGGTGCTGACCCATGACGTTCGCCGTGTCCATCCCGGTAATGGAAGGTCATTACCCAGTTCAGATTACCTCTTGATGATCTATGGCGCTGTGATGCCTTCAACATGCATCGCTTAACGTGTCACTTCTCAACCCCATTCACCCTCTCACCAAAACTGGGGCTAGGGGAAATTAAACACGAAGAACTATACACACAGAAAATGAAATCGTTCTGAGACATGGCTAGCTGATTCTGTTATTTGATCGCCGAAATATTTCAAATATTTAGCAATTTTTCTTCCAGACTTCTTAAAATTTTTTGAAAAAATGTCATGCTTGCTCATAGCTGTGTATTGTGTTGTATTTTGGCTTTACGCTTTTGTTGTATGTGAGGCAATGCCTTGCACCATCATGTCATAATGGTTGCATAAGAACTTTCGTGCTGCCATTTGACTTGAGAAGTGTCGGAAACCTTCAACATCGGGTGTTGCCTTTTTCCCTGTTCCATTAATCACACCATCTACACTGTTTTTTTTTTGGTTGTTTTTTTTTTTTTTGCAGTGTAACCGATACCTTCGGCAGGCAAAGTCTGAGAACGCGGTCCGAGCAGAGAACAGCTCTGAGAGCATTAGTACTGTAGCCAAAGGCGTGTTTACTTCTCTGTAACGACGTGTTCTCTAGTTCCGAAGCCACATCTGTAAATGTCAGAGGATTCGCTACAGTAAAACTCTTTTTTTGAAGTTTTCATCAATGACTCTAGTCGTGACCGAATTATATGGTGAGCAGCTTTCGACTTCTGTACAACGCTCTCTATTGCCAAAACAGTTTTAAAAGCAGTCTTTAAGTTAAGTTGAAGCTGATGGAAATTTTTCCCAGTGGAAAACGAGCAAGGCTCTAGGTTTCAGGGTGGCAGAATTCGAGAAGACTGGCCCAGGATAAACTTCCTGTGTGCGCGGAATCACACCCCCGTGAAATGTATCCTTCCGCCAAGAGAAAATCATGGCCTCCCTTTGGTGTGCCAAAGACTGGCCACATCTGTTAATGTCGTTAGACGTCGTATCAGCTGAGTGATATAGTGAGTGTAAAGAGATAGGACTGCCAGTCGAAGGTTAGAACGGAGATCGGAACAAAATTGAAACTCAACAAACGTTTTACTTCTTGAAGTTAAAGTAAGAAATTGTTTCACTCTGGATGTTTTAAGGGGAATGGAACAGCGACTTTATGGGATGAGTGCTCCTACATTGCATCACTACCCTCACTCCCTGCCCGGGGGGTACGGGCTGGGACAGACCCTACAGAGACACAGTCCTTTCTCCACTGTGTACGGGGGTACTGGACTGGGTTATTCCTATCAAGACTGGAGCTCAGCTCATGCCACCACGGGGCTCAACCTTAACGGAACTTACAATGGCACCTCCAGTTTTCTCTCCTCAAGGGACAGTAATAACTTTAATTCTGTGAATGCCTCGCGATCTTCTCCGAACTCCGGCTGTGTTTTAAAAACTTCCTCGCAATACTGTAGCCCTGGGTCTGCCTTCCCGTCCTCCTACCCCACTGATGGTTCTTCACCCCTTCCCTGTCCCATGGGCAGTCCCGGAGACAAGAGTCCAGGTTAGTTGGAACCTCATTTTACCTGTTACTATAGTCTCTTAATGATATAACTAATTCAGTGATATATTATGACGTCAAATTGCTTACTGTGCAAAATTAAAGTAATATTTTATTAATTACGCACATTGTGTTAACTTAGACCCGTTGCCTATCACGTGCAGTCTACCACTGTGTTGTCTCCATATTCATTATTTAAGTTTGTTATAATTCGCTCGCTTTACCTACAAAGTTACAATGTGGTGAGTTGCTGTAGGGAAAGCGTGGTAGTAAGACCTTATCTACATTCAGGTACAATAATCAAAATAATCTTTCAAGAACCTTTCAACCTGTAAGAAAACGTCAATAAATCGTATTATCCTATTAGTCCTATAAAAATATATGTATAAGATAAATTAACTGATATAATAAAATCAATGCTAGCGTATAAAATATCATCAATGGTGAAAATGGTGAAAAGATACTTAACGTAAGACTGTATATATTTAATTTTTTAAAAAATTTTGTAAAAATTGTATATATATATAGAGAGAGAGAGAGAGAGAGATAGATATATATAGATATAAATATATGGGAGATTAAAACGTAAGTTTCATCTTTTCTACATAATTTCTACATCTTTTCTTCTATATAATGATATAGAATTTAATAATATTTCATTTTCCGTAGCGTTATGCTGTACAGAAAGTGTAGTTAATTTAACCATCACAGTGTTGTTATGTACCCATATGAGACAGCAAAATAGCCACCTTATTTAAATTTACCGGCTGTTGGAGAAACCCGAAGATTGTATATGCGCTATAATATTGCAATGGCTGCTTAACAAACCACTGCCTAGGTTAAACGAACTGACAGTCAGAATATTACCCAATGGATAGGCTTCAACGCAATTCAAACATACACGAGTGAGTCATGCATGTTGAGTAGCCCTCTGCCTCCTCCCCAGTGCAATATGTCGCAGTGGTTGCTTATAAATAGTGCATATACGGTGTGATAAATTAGTGTATTATGTATTTTTATGCTTAGAAAGGTTTTGTTCATATGTACCGTTTCTCATGTATGCACGTTTGTTAACTTTGCCTTCAAATATTATTAGGGACATGCCTATATTCGTATTAATCTTTCAATAAATACAATGGTAGTACAAGATAGAAAAATCATTTTCAAATGTGTAAAATATTAGTACAAAAATGCATAGAAATGTAATAACTAATTTTCCAGAAAATAAATTTTACCGAAAATACAAAGATGTATCTTAAATTGGGCCTCGATAAGCATCTTCAAAGAGAACAAAGTATGAATCTAGAGCGTAAGAGATTGTGTGATTAACTGCTTGTGCATGCTCGAGAGTTGCGGTAACATCCCTATACAAGGACGAAAAACTTGCCTATAACCCGGCTGTATGGCTAATGTTTATTATGTGGAGCCTCTGTCACTCTGATAACCTGTGTGTACGGGACATAGTATTCAGATGACCTGGCTGAACCGTTTCACCTTAAACTCCATGGTGTCTGAGATATCGGTGAAACGAGTGCAGAGGCGACCTTTGGACATTTTTGGCATAGTCCTGGGCACGTTGGTGCAATGTGTGGAGGTGTTATTGTATTAGTTTGACACCGTAAACGGCGTCTTGTTGAGGATTTCTCTGACCAACCAGGCGTTGTCCATCCGCCGCCATGTTTACATCACCACGTGGAAAACCGGGGTTCTCTATTCAACAAGCCTTTTCCATTGTATGCTAACATGGTAAACATCTCCCCATGGCCATCTAGTGCAGACACCATTCACAATATACATGTCATATAGAGTTATTTGTTATAATCGCACTGTTTATTGTTCTATTGCTGTAAATGAATAAGACAAATAAAGCGAACAACACACAATAAACAAGAGAACTGTTCGTCACTTCAACCCCTGCTAGTTTCTTCAGTTGCAATTGCTTAGTTGATTCCAGATTTGGCCACTCAATGCTTAATTTCTGTGAAGTCGCGGGCTAACAATCAGTGAGAACGTGATAAACCATAGGGTACCGGCTGGGCGGGTTCTCTCTTCTTAGACGGCAAGACTGGGCGTTGAGAAAATCTCGCAGAGTTCCCCACAGCATGGTTATGGGTGGAGCTGTGTACAAAATGTTAAATGATACTAAATACTGAAATAGGTAACACAGCCAACTCGTGAACTTAAGAGAGCTCAAAAATATGTTATAATTGTTAGGGTTCTCACCGAACTGACTATTTTTTTATACATGACTTCAATAAATAACTTAAATTATAAGTTATTCCATTTACTGATGATTTTAGAATATTTGTTAAATATTATTCGTTATTCATCGTTATGTATACATCTTAACAATCACTAATTTTTTTATAATTTTTTATTTACCGCATTGCCATAATCTAGTTTGTTTAAAAAATTCCTGTGAGATTTCTGTATCCTGTTTTTTCTAAAATAAAAGCAGCGGAATAAAAATATTTGCAAACTCTTAAAATAACTGAGGCCATTAACGTTGTTATAAAAAATGATGTCCGTTAATCTATAATATTTAAACGTTACCCTTTTTCAAGGGGTTTTGTTTTATTATAGACACGAAAGGAAGAATAATTACAAGTTTACGATGAGATTTAAAACTCGACATTGGACATTTCTGGATCACTCATATAAAAAAATTTCCTTAATATTATAAACGGGAAGTTTCAAAGAACACTCATTAAATCTTCTGGTCTTCATCATCGTTATTTTCCAAACTAACAGCATCTATAAATTATATTTCGTCACATTTCAAATGAAAATGGATGACTACATTTTAAGTTCGCAGGATAACTGATACATTGGATATTTATGTTATATGCACCTCCTGGCTTAGTGTTGTATAGTTGTATCATCTATATTTCATTATGTGCTTCAAGCCCAATACTTCTGTTGCCCCAACTGTAGCACTATGACAAAACTGCCACCCTTTTTTCTTTTCCTGATCTGTACCTATAGAGCCTCGTCAACTAGCGGGTGATCTCGGCCTAACTTGTATCGTAAACCTCTAATTACTGACACCAGTGCGACTATGGCACTTCACACCGAGAATTAATAGGCAATAGGCCAGTTAGTTAGTCTCTCAGGGCTTTCAATGTGGCCACTGTGCCTCCTCAAGCGGCCAAAGGCCAACTTCAAAGTTGTTCTTATGTCACTTTGCGTCAAGCTAAATGGGAATTAAGCAACATCTCCGGTATCTCATGACCATTAATGAGTTTGCTTAGCTTCTCGACACGTTGCTAATTAATGACGTCACCGCTGCGCGTTGATCTGAACCATCTAATTACAGCCACGTGATTTCAGTCACGTGACACCATCGAGCACACGTGCACACATGGAGTAGTTTATTTGCAAGGCGTATTTTGACAAGTGTAGGTAAAGTCGCCCATTACAAAACTCTTCAAATATTAGGCACCTCGCCTTCTAAAACAGGAAGGGTTTGCTGCATTTTCGACTGCTACTACATGCAGATTGGCGAAATATCAAAATATTTAAATATATGAAGATTTTTACCTGCGATATTAAACTTAACACAAACATTTTCTCGGTTTTACATATCGTTTTGAAATGAGGCTAGATGACAATAGGCAGGATTTACAATAATATTACCATGTGGCATGTGTACAACATGCAGTGTAAGTTAGCTAAGGTTAATGTCAGAAATCGTGTTGGGAATTAGAAAATATTGTATAAATGTGCGAGTGCTAGAGGAGGTGGCGTTGAGATGAATGTCTAAACTATGTCACAAATATAAACCATACAATTTCTTTCAGTACAAGGAAACCATTTACAACTGGACATGATAAGTATATCTGGATTGCTCATTGCTAAAGGGTAAAGATTTGACAAATGTAATATGTCAAAACTTAAAACTGGAGTAGATTGCCACGATGGCCTGATAATTTTTACATCTCTAAAGTGTTTAGCTTTGTGGTGAAAATACCAGTAAATATTTAGAAGTATATCTAAGAAGGAATTTTTCTGAGAAGAATAAATTTCATTGTTTCTACAGTCTTACAATTACAGTGATTTGTGGTAAATATTACCCTGGTTGCAAATACTCAGAATGCTGGTCAAGATTTGCTAAAACAATTAGTACCTATGATTTGCTTATCTCCTTGTCAGCGCTGTAAGCAAACAGTCGATGAAAAACAAAACTATTATAAGAAAAAAATTATGGAATTTTTTTTTCAGTAAACAATAGACATTCCGCCTTTCTACATTACATGTGAAATGATACCAAAAAATACAGTTTCTGCAACAATAAGCAGTCCATCAAAAAACGAAAACAGTACGACGAAAATGTTAGAGATTTTATTGATCTATTGGTGAGAATCCCCAGAGGCCTATTATAGAGGCATGAAAAAATGTGACGAAATTTCCGGAAGTAGTTTCACCGAAGTACTCAGTGTCAGTGCGTTTTACGAAATAGACCGTGTATTACGGTCAAACATTGGCTTCCATTCGTGATGTTTTCTTCATTGTTTTGTTGGGATTTATATGCAATGATTGAATAAAACTTTTAATTATGTCTGGAGTAGTGCTTTCATGCTGTATCCTTTCAGATTTATGTCCCGATAGTTCATCGAATGCGCTTGCGCTATTTTGAGGGTGGTAACGGTAGATGTCACATACCGGTCGGTAACTTGACTACCTGTGGTAGCGTATGTAACGAAAAGATTTACATCATTTAAGATAGCCTACTTGGATGTATTGAACAGTTTCCTAATTGTGTTTAGGCAAACCTTGCGGCAATCGAGCGTTTGGGTATTCATTAAAAAGGTGGAAATAAAGAATAATATGGAAGTTAATTATCAGACAGCGGGTATTCATTTGACCTGATCCGTTGCGTTACTACCTAAGAATAACGGACTGGATCAGAGTTAAAATCGAAATAGAGGGAGTGTTAGTCTGTCTAGCTGAACTAAGGGTGTTATTTTAAAATCTGACATTCATCGCAACTCCATCACCCGTACTCAAGAAAATCGCCGCAGATCTCCGAACTCGAAGGCTAAGAAACTGCTTTCCCGCTAGTGAACTTGACCCCTTGAGTAACTGCGTAAGAATACATATGGAACACTATGACAGGTACCTTGCCTGTCACATTTACAACCTGTGCAATAAATTTCTAGGCAATATATTAGTCACACAGGAAGTGTGGCTCGCGGTTGGAAAACATGCAAGTGTTGTAAGTAAAGAAGATTAAATAATCGCATTTGTCACACGAAATAAAGTATTGACATTTAAATGACAAACACAAGATATAACATAGAGACAAAAGTGTGTGAAAATGAGGCTTTTACAGTGAAAAACTCAAATGTGCAAGCGTTCTCACACGAGCGAAACAACAGCAACGCCAAATTTGTAATAAACCTGTATTGTGTTATGATGAGTTTCCTTGACCTGTTGCAACGTACAGCAGTGCTACAAATAATAAAGATATTTTGGACTTAGTTGGTGCTCACAGTAACCAAACAAATAGAAATGGTAAGAACTTAGTTGCAAAATGTTGTAAGGGAAAATACCTTCAGTCTTACAGTATCACAATATAACGTTCTAGCGCAATGCATTCTCTTTAAACTAATGTCATGATCTAGGGAAGAAAAACCGACATGAAATGGTGCAAAGTACTGCGGTCCTCCATTGCATACACAATAACGGATAGGCACTTTGTGTGTGGAGAAGGCTGACGAGTTGTACTGGAAGACAACTGGTAACTAGTTACAAGAAGAATATAATTTGAAGAAGAGCAATAGACCCATTTCAGATCCCTTGGGCTCTACTTTAAACTGTATTAACAAATAATTTTATATCACAGAAAGTCATCTGCCAAGGAAGACAGATGTAATGCTGTCAAGATGGAAGTGTGTGTTATCAGGAAGGCACTGTCAGACACGAGCTTTCTTGGACTTCCCATGCGTTTCGCTCTGTGCCATGTCATAGAACTGCTTTTTTTATCATTTTGTTAAGTATATCTTTTGGTACCTCTTGTCCTAAACTGCAAAATATAATGTATAGGTATCGTTGTGAATTATCAGTTGATATAAAGTTCGAATAGTGTATATTTATGACTGTAAAATATTTCTTCTATTTTCCCAGGCTCTCCGGATTCCTACAAGTTAGACCTATCTTCCAAACCAAGAAAAGAAAGAACAGCTTTTACCAAACAACAGATCAAAGAGTTAGAAAAAGAATTCGCCACACATAATTATTTAACCAGGTTACGTCGGTACGAGATAGCGGTGGCCTTGAACCTAACGGAACGACAGGTAAGTTTCAGCTAGCTATTGTGGTATAGATATATGATCGGTACAAGTATCAAATCGACAAACCATTGAAATGGGCTGTCAGTATTTCTCGGAAAATCAGTTAACAATGAACAAGTGCATGTGTATGTGCTGGTTATTAAAATAGGCAGGGTGACAAATGTTATGCCTGTTTTCATCACAGAAGTCCGTGTAACATGTATGGTAGATGTGTTAATTAAGTGTGATGATGTCACTGTCGATATCAAGTCATTTAGAAAACTATTCGAACATATCCGCAATAAACCTCTGCTCATTGTCGACACAATTTTTAATTGCATAAATTTCCATCAGAGGTTTTCAAAAATTTTCCATTTTGTGTAGGACTTGGAATGTGCCTAATTATTAGACCATCGCCTGGTAAAAAGCTGGATATAGTACTTTTGACTGGCTGCTATACATTGTGGGTACACGGGTGGGTATATGCTATGGAGATGTGAGCTGCTCTGCAGCTATAGTCTCATCATCAGCCGAACAGATGACAGGGGTGCCAGACGAATAGCAGAACATAGTTGCAAATAATATCGCGAGTCTCTATATTTCCGTGAACAAATAAATTTTGAGTGTAGACTTGTATATGGCTGGATGGGCACCGAGTGCAAGCGAATGTCCTGGTACTTGTTTATACACATGGAGTGAAGGCGTACCTGGGGACATGGCCCATCCAAGGAATTCCCCAGACAGGGGAAAGATGGCGCCGCTCTGAAACAAGGGAATCTGGAAAGGTAGTCATGGAATCTCTAAAATCAGATTGTATTGTCAATGAACTCTGCTACAACCTAGACTGGGTTAGGACAGAAGAAAAACAGGGAATATTTGTTGATTGTATATGGGGGAATAGGAAAATATCTTTTTACCTCACATCCCCATCTGGTGACCACGTGTTGCACTGAGCCTTGTAAATTGAGTTATTTCAGCGCAATGTATTAGTCGCTCCGACTTTACACCTCGTGTGGACGAGCTGTTCCGCTAATTAATTATAACCCCGAGCTGAGAGCACACAGGAGCAATGCTATACAGTGCGTTCATGTAGGACATAGTGGGAAATACTCCGAGTCCTTATTCATTCTGCACCATGGCAGATGTGCGCTCATTTCCTCGAACTATTTCGTGTTGTTTTCCACCTATTTCTAGTCCTTGGACTTGGTTCTGGTAACCCAGGTGGACAGGTTAGGGATGCCAGGACCGCACAAACTTTTCACTATCTCTGCCTAGCAGGACATTTCGTTATGTTGCCTGCGGCTGTCGACTGCCCGCATCTTCAATAGAATGGAGAACGTAAGAAATTAAAGAAAATCGGCTAAGGTTACTTGTAAACAGATAAATACAAGTTGCTGGCAGCTAGAAGGCACCTGCCTGATAGCACAGCACATAGCTTAGGCTCTATCATCGCTCCAATACTGAAACTGTGCTTTACTGTTCCTCTGCTAAGTTTAACTCCGCATCTTGAGAACAAACCCAACAAAACATTTTATTAATAGCAGGCTTTTGTACGAGCCTGACCGATGATATGCACCAAATGTTCTCCCGGCAAAAAGCAGGAATCTGGGGAGCAGGGAGTTTTCCCAGTCCAACCTTAGTTGTATGTGCCGAGGTAACAAGACGAGCCATGTCACTATACATGTGAATAGCGTGAATTACAAACTGCACCTCATTCCCGAGTGCTCGCTGATATAGTACCAGCTGACCTGGCTACTACTGCGAGTCTCCTTCCTCATGCTTTACACATTTCACGATAAACCATTCAATCTGTTCCGGGTGGAAGTAAAACAAACTTCACAATCTGCTTGGAGAGCCGTAGAAATCCAAGTATATATATGTAAATAAACATATAAACACAGGGCCGTCGGCGTGATTAGCCCGGGTGACGTCACTGATGCCCCGTGTGGATGCGGGCCCGTGATTGTGGCGGTCACGTAATAACCGGGAATAGGGGTGCGCAGGTCGGTAACCCTTAGGTTACATAGGTTATTTAAAATATGCAAACACCATTCGAATCTGAATTGTGCGAGAAAACATGTGTTGTGAAGTGACCAAATTATATTGTGAAAGCTACCTGAATCCCGATACGCCTAGGTGCAATTTGTTGTTAAGGGATAAAAAAAATTCTGTTTCATTCGAATTTCGACTAAAAACAGTTGACATGGTTCGTTTTTTTTTCTGGATTTCTGGAATTTCCATGTGAACGAGGTGTTTACTTCATAAACTCTTCATTATATTGCCTCATTAGTTTCTTAGGGGAAGAGAAGAAACTTACTAACGAAAATTTAGGGAACTATTTCTGCTGAAGTGTGGATTTGACAATTGTTTGACAATGGTTATCTTTCATATCCGTATATATACCGCAGTTTTATTTCCTTATAGAGATAATATTCATTTCACTAGTCTTTTGCTAGATATTGAATGAATGGATTGCATATGATACTGGAAGTACGGCTCATGAACACTCTATTTCTGGATAAATCTTCAAAGTTTGACAACCTCTTAACATTATATTTATGTTATGTATATTATTTTATGTCATACCGCGGCCTCAAATGTCTAATACCCAGATCTGGTATTTAAACGGGCCTAAGATACTTGTATATAATCATAAGCTGTATATGTTATTTTTCATTTGAAGGTTGCAGGCTTCCGGAAAATAAATTAACAGATGCATGACAATATCGAAAAAATGTTTAAATAAAATGAAATATGACCATAGTAGTGACCTAAAGTAATAATCAGAGATGCCGTCTTAGATTATATTTATAGTGTTAAATTTGCTAAATTTCCAGAACCGCGAAAGGCGTGTTTGTATTACAATCGCTGACAACAGATTTAGGTAGGATGCATTGGTTATGTTGACGGAGGCTGTATAGAGGATATTAAATATCACTGACGTTTTGGTTATGTTATTCCGTCTGTGTTCACAGGTAAAGGTATGGTTCCAGAACCGGCGGATGAAGTGGAAGAGAGTAAAGGGTGCTCAGTTGGTCCGAGATAAAGTCACCGGTCAACTTAAGCCATTGATGACCCCCAACGTCACATCGACAGGAAGTCCTACTGACTGTTTCTCAGAAAACCTCAGAGACGGCTGTGAATCGCCATTAAAATCAAACTCTTAGTGTGCCCTGGACACCTTCGATACCATGTGTTTGTTTTAACAGCCACTTCGCTCATTAATTACATGCAGCGAGGCAGAAAATGTTAACCGACAGATGTCTACACTAGATATACTGTCAGGGCATTGGAAGAATGGCGGCGTAACGAATTCTCCACTTCCTGTCCAGGGGCTGTCAGCGATTTGAGTCAATGAACAGAAGGCATTTCTTAGACAGATCCCAAGCTCAGGTGGAGAAAGAGGAACATTGACAAACCCAGTTTCTGGGTGGTGACCACCCAGTTTCTGATATAGGTGGAGATAGAGGAACCGTGACCAGCCAGTTTGTGATACAGGCGTAGAAAGAGGAACCGCAACCACTCAGTTTGTGATACAGGTGGAAAAAGAGGAACCGTGACCATCCAGTTTCTGAGACCAGAAACAATGTGACATTGAATATGATCAGTTGTCGCGATATCAAAGATATTCAGTGTGTGCCTTAACTTTAGATAACTTTGTCACAGGAGGTGACACATTTTTTGGATCTGTTGTAATTATATTTGTTATACTGTGAGTTTGAAAATATTCATCGTAATAGGACCATCAGATTTGTCATTTCTTTCACCTGCTAAATTAATTCATTCCCAGAATTATTTTCCGGTTCTTTTGCGGGAGTACGTCTTAAGTGTCTCCTTAACAGTCAAAGAGTAAAATCATTGTTCTTTAGTACTCTCTTAATCAACCAATCGATGTCCGTCTTAAGGTAAACTAAGAGCCATTCAGAGGTTTTGTTATCGGCATTGCACCCTCAGGGAGTTCCCATTTTTGTATAAACCACTCAGCTCCTCGACTTTTATTACGTTTTTAAATAAATATCATGCATTTTAAATGTACAAAGGCTGTTGACTTCCTTTTAGTCTGTAACGTGCATTTTATTTATTTATTGTTTATTTCATTGTACCCTCAAAAACTGAGGTATGGCGCATTGCTTTTCTGTTGATCTGACGGATTATAATCCGTTCCTAGTAACGAGTTAATCCATAATCAGAAACGGATTAATTCTTTTTATCAACGGAAATGCAATCCTTCATCCCCCATTTAACGGATTTTGACGGAAGATGTTTTGGGGGAAGTTTAACACCATACTCCCGAAACATGCAGTTTTATTTTTGTACAAATCTCATTCTAAGATGCAAACGGTCTACTCTGAAATGTAAGGGACATTCGTTGGCCGTGGCTGGCCGTATCTCCTGGTGGAGGTCTTCTCTCCTCTCGCTGTTTTTACGTTTAATGGTATTACTTCACCTGCTGTCCAAATTGTCATGGAATCCATGAAGGAACACTCCAGGAAAGCATGCTCGAAATATTTAGGGAAATTTTATGTAAACAGTGAGAAACAAGTGTGGTTTGGACAGCTTGGTCTGGTTCGACACGCCGCCTTAGATTTCAGCCACAACCTTCTATTAATCAGCGCATTTAACCACCTGTGTTTCCGTCATCGGTTCACCAGCGGTTTGTTTGTGTGCCGTGATGGCGGGGCGAGGACCCGTTTGTTGCTCAAGCTGGTCTCCAAATGGACGCTAGCTGGAGGAAAACGCCCGCCCGGCTTGTGTATATGATATGTCTTTCAAAGCCAGTCTTTTGTATCCGACTCAAAGGGCAGATGATCTAAAGCGTACGAGTAGAAGTTAATAAGACAACTGGTGAAGAGTTATACGAAAGCATAAATTGTTAACTTTCTTCTTTCCTCCACGATACCTTCTTCTTTCCACACAGGAACGAGGGAGGCCAGCTGCTCGTCGCTGCCGTATAGCAAGCACACGGACCCGACTCCGGGCAGGATATCCACATTCTGTGATCAGTCATTACAAGGCAGAATCGGGGTTGTTGGCAGTGAATTTCACATTTGTTCGGAGCTATCAAAGCGTTTTCACAGCTGTGAGGTTTTTCAGCGTAACCAGATAGCAATGTCTGTGCAGATTTCTAGCTGGTAGGGAAGTGTAGGTAACCAGCCCGGAGCAAAGTGAAGACGAGATGAAAGTTAGCACTGGTCTGCTTCGGGCTCTTGGTTACCAGTAGAGGTCTGAACTTACTCAAGGATAAGGATTGCGGCAAAACTAAGAACAAAACAATCCTTATTCTTCAAAGGAAAGGGCTGATACAAATACACTTGATATATACCCTTATTTACTAGGATACAGGATGTCTTATAGGGCGTCAAGATGGTTTCGTCGTAATTTGGGTATTACTCAAAGAAGATAATAGCTTGTATATCAATAAATAATCTTTACATGGATTTTAACGTTTACTTACCATTTTTACGATTTAAATTAAGGATACTGACATATACAGATGTCAAAGGTATTCCGGATCTCATTTAAGTTTCTACATGCTGGATAATTTGATAAATAAAGAATTTTCACTGTAAAAAAATCTTTGATGCAGTGGCTCACGAAGTATATATCTAACAGTGCATTTTCCTGTACATTGTTTTCTTCACGTATACGCATCTAGCCGATTACACTTTTACTTGATTAGCCCCCTGCAGACCCCCAAAGCCTCAGTGCATCTAGGCTTCCGGCTCGACCAGGTGGACAGGGTTAGCGCTTATAAAGCAGCTTTGAGTAGTAGTGATCTGGGGAAAGAGCACGCAGGGAAAGTGGAAAAAAATAACAACGAAGGGTTTTGCTCACTCCTGCAGACGTTTGATCTGTTTTATTTAATTCCGAAGTGCTGACATATACAGTGTCTCGTTAGTGCGACTAGGCAGAGAAGACTAATTATATCATAACACCAGGGAAACCGGTTTGTGCCTCTGTAGATAATATCTGGAACACATGACAGTTTGAACATTAGCCGCTGACAGCCTTATAACCAAGGGAGAGAGATATGGAGAGTGTAATGTGATGGAGTGATGGCCGCCTAGAGCTAACATTGGATAAGATGATGGCAATGTCTCCTGTAAAAAGAAAACAGAAAGGTTACGGTAAACATCTAATCAACTTGATTTAAAGGTGAGCTAAGCCATATTTTCAGCATTTGGTGAACATTACGTCATCTGTGCCGATGTACAGCTGTTAGCCTCTTACTGCAGCTGACGCCGGAATATTAACACAAACTACAATTTTTCTTGTATCAGTCAGCCAACGATATGAATGAAACAGAAATATGAAAAATTATACGGATGATGAAGCAATGAGGTAGTAAGGGGGCAAATAATTGTAAGTTGCGTGCATAATGTAAACGAAGTTAGTTACGAGAATATGCTTTGTTGACGACTGGAAATTTTTCCTTAAATGAATAATAATGGTCGAGTGGGTTCTGGAAATCAGACTCCTGCTTGGAACTGCCGATGACAATGGTGTATTTGACAAGGTATCGTCTATCGCTGGCTATTTACTGCTAATTGAAGAGGGATTGTTTAAAGCGCTTTGACATTGATGAATACAGTGGTGAAGGATGACTAGAGATGAAACAGTTAAGGTTTAACGTGAAAATCTATCACTGAACACCCGGCCCGTCGTCCATTCTTCCTTAACAGCGACGAAAGCATTGGAGAACTGGCCGACAAGTTTCATTGTGAGCTAACTTCATAAACATTCCAGCTTTCCGGCGTTAACAGGTGTGTCTGGAATGCCAATGTAATCACCAGATCACCACTGGCCTGCTGCACTTCTGGGGGAATATTTCAAATGGATATGCAATTTACCTGCTGCAGTCTAGCATATATTCTAGCACAAATATATTTTAAAGAAATCAAGATTTTCCCACCATACATGAATCATAGCAAACTTCAATCATCGGAGTCCATATGCAACAGTTTAACTCTTCAAAATATCCTGGGTGAATATCACCTCCCGTGGTTACAACATAACGATTGACAACTGTTACTCTATGTTTCCAAATAACAGATATTTGATTTATTTTATTTATTTCATTGGTGTTTTACTGCGTACTCAAGAATGTTTCTCTTATACGACGGCATTATGGTGGGAGGAAACCAGGGAGAGCCCGGGGGAAACCCACGACCATCCGCAGGTTGCTGACAGACCTTCCTACGTGCGATCTGAGAGGAAGCAAGCATGGGAAAAGATATTTATTAGTTAACAGTATTTTTCAAGTGCACTTAGAGCAAATTGTGGTGTGCAGCAAAGAATGTGGTAACGTATACCATTTATGTCACCTTTAAGGTCATGATGGATTAACACTCCATTCAAAGGAAAAAACAGTGACAAAGTAGAATACATCAGTGGGAGTGGGGTGCGCCGGGTGTGGACGCGATGAACTCCGGCAGCGACTCCCTCATATCAGCTCCGGAGGACCCGCCTATTGATGCCCCAAACCTCCCTCATCTCTCCCTTTGATGCTTTAGTCGATAAGCACGCAGTATCCCTAAGGGGGAAACACCGAGAAGTATAAATATTTGTCCATCACGCTTGAAAGTTTCCTCAAAGGACGCTTTAGTGGGACTTTGCCGTGTGGTAATTTCCAGTGGGTGGGACAGTTGTGAAAAAGCTTTGAAAAATACAAGAGAATGCACGACGGCTAGACATGCTTACATTGTCTTATCTCGCCTTGTCGCCTGGCTTACTCCTGTAGGGCTACCGCATGTTTTTCCAATATTCTGTATTTGGCGATGGTAATATTTTCGAATGTATAATTTTACACGAAGGATTTTAAACTTGGTATGCATATACTACACCTAATTTTATCATCTAAATTATGGAAATACGTCGCATTAGTATACTGGAATTACGGAATACTTGTCAAGAAATATCATCGTTTCTGCTTTCGTAAGTTATGGTGAAATGTATTGAAATTGATTTAACTTTTCCATAACTTCCTGAAATATGAACAGAATGTAGGGTATGCTTAAAAAATGTTGATGTAGCTGAATGGTCTGTGTCTCGGTCAACCTGAAAAAAATTTTGCCTGCAAAGGACTTTGTGTTGTGACTTCTGGCTTATGAATCACAGGTTTCTGGGTAACGTCCTGCTAACTAAATTCTGATTTTCATGAATGCCAGAGATTGCTCTAAATGAAAATCGCTTTTCAGTAGTAATAAATAAGAAATAAGCAATTCAGGCTTGAAAGTGGTCGGGAGCGACGTCTGGGGTCATTGGTTGAGTACCGCGCACTGATCAGGTCTCCCAAAGCGGACTCTAGACTATTCTCAAAATGCTTCTCCTACCCTTAACTAGCCGGGACCCACAGCGCTGGCATTGTTTCCAATTTGTAGATACAGTCAGTTAAAAATATCAGGGTACGAAGAAACAGACCCCAGGGTATGTAGAACAAGGCTTGCAACAAAATATGCCCTTTGGGGAATTTCAATAGCAAGGATCCATTGTTTGTTCTCTCTATGTAACTGATACAGTGTTAACCCCGTCGGACACAAGTCGCGGCAAAAGCATAGCCAAGTATGCGACAGTTCTCATGTAAGAAAAACACTCGCAGCATGCCGGCATCAGCACATATAAACAGGAGCGATACAGGGAAAAACTTGCCGCGAAGAATGCTATAAAACAATTCCTTGACGTATCGTTGTACCTTTTGTAGGTAAGATTGTAGGTAAGACACAGATAAAATTTTACAGGAAAAATTTTGAACATCTCCATAAGTTTTACATGTCTCATTGTTATATTTCACTGTTGCCTTTTTCCAAGTTACATTTTATCATAGATTTATAAAACGCTGTCACAAACTCAACTCTTCTATCTGTGCACCCGAGTGTGTGCATGGTTTTCTTCTTGGTTGTACATCTCAAAACAACGTACTACTCAAATAATTAAAAAGAACCTCGCAAGTTAACTACTGTGACAGTCCCTACACTGTATTCTGGCAATTCATTAAAGGAATAGTCGAGAGAAAAATCCGGGGAGATAAAGGAGGTGGGGAAACTGTGTCCTGACAAACAGAGATATAAGCAGAGATGACAGTTGGCAGATTCTGACACTTACAGACCAAAACAGCGAAAGGCCGACACTTTACCCTTACATATAAAGTCAAAGACTGGGATAGGAGAGAAAATCCCAAAACTGTATATGTATATGACATAGGAGCTCGAATGGGGTGATAAAAGAGGTTATGAATTCCGGCACAGTATCCTGACACACAAGATCTAATGGGGGATGGAGAGTGTTACAAATATAAAAGACCACAGCACAGAGAGTAAAGCCAGGGCAGCGACGACACTGTGATAGTTGGCAAATGGTTACACCTTACCGGTGAAATTCGGCCTGTTGTCAGTTTACCTCAGTTAAGGTTTTATTCTAACTGTCCATGTATATGTTTAAGAAGTAATAACTTACACCCCACCCCCCTGCAGTTCCGACAAAGTACCCTCGCCTGCAGGATCAAAGAGGAAGACAGCGGAGATGAGGATTTCCTGACACGCAGGATCAAATGGGGACATACGGAGGACAGGCACTCCGACACTGTAGCGTGACATGTAGAATCAAATGAGAAGATAGAGAAGGACAGGAATTCCAACACAATATCCTGACATGCACAATCAAATGGGAAGATCGAGAAGGACAGGAATTCCAACAGAATATCCTGACATGCACAATCAAATGGGGAGATAGAGAAGGACAGGAATTCCAACACAATATCCTGACATGCACAATCAAATGGGAAGATAGAGAAGGGAAGGAATTCCGATACAGTATCCTGACATGCAGAATCAAATGGGAAGACAGAGAAGGACAGGAATTCCAACACAATATCCTGACATGCAGAATCAAATGAAAAGATAGAGGAGTGCAGGAATTTCGACACAGTATATCGACATGCAGAATCAAATGGGAAGATAACGGAGGGCAGGAGGTCTGACACAGTATACTGACATGCAAAATCATATGGGAGGATAGAGGATGGCAGGAATTGCGATACAGTATCCTTACATGCAGAATCAAATGGGAAGACAGAGGAGGGCAAGAATTCCGACACACCATCCTGACATGCAGAATCAACTGGGAAGGTAAAGGAGGACAGGTATTCCGGCACCATATCCTGACATGCACAATCAAATGGGGAGATAGAGAAGGACAGGAATTTCGACACAATATCCTGACATGCAGAATCAAATGGGGCGATAGGGAAGGGGAGGAATACCGACAGTATATCCAAATTAAAGCAAGTGAAGACGGTATAAAATGTTATGACATATATACTGTAATATAATCAGTGTCTCTCTGAAGCTAGTCATGAAGGGTTACCTCATCTGGTTCATAATGAGAACTAAAACGGGTGAAGAAGGTTTGCGTTATCATGGCGTACGGTGTTATAAAGAGAACTACTACAACGGGTAGACATGACTTGCGATATTATGACATACGGTGTTATAATGAGAGCTAAAATGGGTAGAGAAAGCTTACAGTATCATGACATACAATGATGTAACGGGTAGAAAATCCTTTAGGTCTTCTAGATCACTGACGTCTAATAAGTTGCATCTAACATCACTATTTTTTTTACCTAATTCTGCTTAAGCTATGGTGCTTGGGGAATGTAAGTTGTCAATTCTTAAACACTTACATGAACACTTAGAATAAAACCTTAACTGAGGTAAAAACTGACAAGAGGCCAGATTTCACAGGTAACGTGTGACAATTTGCAAATTATCACACTGTGGTGTCTGTTCTGGTTTTTATCTCTGTGCTGTAGTCTTTTATATTGTACGGTATTATCACATATAGTGATACACTGGGAGCTTAAACGGGTAGAGAAAGCTTACGGTATTGAGACATACATGGAAATGAGCCCTAAAACGAGTAGAGAAGTCTTGCTGTATCATGACATATGGCGATATAAAGAGAACTGCAGTGGGTGAGAAATACCTGGTACCTACAAATACCTACACATACTATACAAGTATACAGGATTGACATTGGTCACATGCTATCATGACATTCTCGCGTGTAAGGGGATTGGGAAAAGGATATAAGCCTGGACTGATGGCGGTCTAGTGGTCTATATGCGTGAAATACTACAGTTTATACCGGGCTAAGAGGGTAAGAAATCCAGGCTGGGCTTACGGCATGGCGGTCTTGCATACTTCTGCCTGATGATATTCACAGATTGCAGTGAGGTAAAAAAATGACAACAAAAAACACCTTCACTAGCTCCTGTTTCTTGTATCGTGGATTTCTCCCCGGTGGTGTGTACAAAAGAAGCCCTCAACTCCGACAAATTACGTATTGAGTTACCGGCCAAGTGTGCAGCACTATTTCAGAGCTCTCTACACGTCATGTGAGTATGTGTAGAGTTGACAGAAACACTGGCTGATTGCTTGCCATTCCGCACCTCACACGACGTGGGAGCTGCCGCGCTGCCCCATTAACCAACTCCACTCCCCACGGCCGCCACAGGGCGTCAGGAATTCCCACGTTGTAGCATTGTTACTACAATATTACCGGCCCTTAAGTAGGGTTCATTAGCAGATGAATCTACAAGCTGACAGCGGTTGGTTAGATCGACAAAACACAACACAATTAAATACCCTAAATTGTCTTGTCTTCAAAACCGCTGCCTTATAACTCACTCTTTCCACAGACTCTGCTACCCGTCCACGGTGCTAGCCTTTTATTTCCTCTATTTGTAGCACCGGACGCAGGGAAAGTTTGAGTCATTGATAGAAGGTTCATTGCTTGACCGGTACTCATCCAGCCACTTGACCAAACATCATTTCTTCTTATGATCCTTCGGCAATAATTACCTCACAAAATGCTTTGTTAATTTGTTGCCTCCAGTGAGCTCAGATATCAGCTGTGTCAGTCATTAATTAATCAGGTCCAGAAACAATACTCGTTTTTGTCGCTCTTTTTATCACTAGAGATATACAATACATTTAATACTTCTTGTAAAGACTATATTGATATCTTTACAAATCTTGTTTTATATACATGAATATTTTATCCGCCAACGAAATGAGAGCAATGGCAACATTGGTATTCTCACGAACCAGGTTAGTACACAGGTCACCCCATAAGAATGACTACACAGCTATTCTCATGCAGTATCCCTCACGCAATAGAGTAGTGGCAATATTGCTATTCTCGTGAAGCACGTAACCATACACCTCATCTGTATACTTCCGAATCCTTCTCTTTTTCTTTTTTCTTTATGAATTCAGTTTTCACCGTCTTCAATTTATGTAATATTCCTTAGTTTCGCGGAATACCCATCAAGAAATCCGTCTCGTATAATAGTTAAAAGATTATCATAAAAGGGCATGATATATAATGGACGCAAGGTCCATCTTAAAGGGAACAGCCTCGTAATAATGAACTTAGGGTGAGTGAAAAGGTCATTAAGAGCTGTATCCGAAAATACCTTCATTGAATTTTTAAGATTAAAAAAAAAAGATGAACTCAGTTTTGATTATATGGTGGATTTTATGGACTATATTTATGATGTGATTCACCAGTGACATCACGACGGATTTTTTATGACCTTTATGAGCAGAAATTTAATGTCATATTAGCCTTTCCACACACACGCAAGCATTACAGGAATGCTCTTCACAAAAACAATATTCATAGATGAACGTACAGGTGTACAAAAAGTTGAGTGAAGTCACTGGTGAACCACATTACAAACATGGTTCATAAAACCCACCATACTATCAAAATATTTGAGTACGTTTATTTTAGTGAAAAAAACTTTTAAAAATTCAGAGAAGATATTTTGTGTTACAGCTCTGAATGGTCTTTTCACTCATTTTTACGAGGTTTTTCCCTGTTTACTACACTGCTAAACGGCTCCTATTAGAGTATTTAGCTATTGCCAGTCAACAAGGCATGTTGGCAAACTACACATGATTTAACATTTAATGACAAGATATATATGTTAAAAGAGTGCGAGGAAAGTTTTTAAAATTGGGTGGCAGTGCTATTATTTTTATTCATTAAACAATAAATAAATAAATCAAAAGAAACTGTAAAAAGAATGGACAAAGTACTGCTTGGCCCGATGTCTGAATAAGGTCACTTAATTGGTGAGAAGCCGGGTCTGGTGACTTCGTGGAGCATCACCATAAATATCATGAATGTCGGCATTGGTTCATGCTTCCTGTTGCAAGGCCGGAATAATGTTGACAGTGACGTTAAATCCCACTCAGTTAAACAAACAAACAAACAACTGAAAGAAAATATAAAGCTGTAACTGCACTAATACTGCTTTTGGTTATTGTTTTTCCATCTGACCGAATACCATTCCTAGAGTATCTGGTAATAGGAATCCTCAGCCAGGCCAAGAAATACCGACTGAACTGAGAATTGTGGATTAGCCGAGTGCTGATGTGGTGTTATTGTATCGGCGTGATTCGGGTCGCCACAGCATGCCTAGCGCGTTAATTGTAACTGCACTCGACCTGTATTTTCTGCCTATAGCTCGCAACAATCTGGACCTTCCAGCCTCATCACTGTTTATGCAGGTGTGTGGAGGAGGAAGATAGCGTATTTACAAAACGACCATTGTGAGGAAAGGGAGGCTACCTGAGAACTATTATTTCCACCTTTCATCGCAAAATGGACATGTCACATTTGTCACTGATTTTAACCATTAAAATTCAGTTGTGATAGTGTTATACAAGACGTGCCTGGAGGTCAGCATTATAAATTGATGTAAAGAAAGCAATATGAGTCCGGGAACATGTCAAACAGAAACTAACGCGAAAGCCAACCCTCCAGTCCGCCGTCGGTAAATTGGAGAGTTCTGTCAAAAAGTGGTTCCTGACTCTCAATGGTGACACCTTCCGGTGCAGTGGCTCGATCGGGTAAGTCGGTGTGGACGTCTGGTCAGTCCGCACCGAACGCCCTCTTCGTCCAGACTGGCCACTACAATGACTTCTAAACACAATAGTCGTTATCGAGGCATCAAGTACAACCACTGGCAGACCACTGAGAAAATGTGGAACCTATATTGTCCGTCATAAAAATCCGACCAATACTAGTGCGCCCTTTCATCCATGACCCGTATATGTATACCATCAGTTTATACAGACACGTTCCTCAGCAATGACCCTCTAACTACAATTAATCAATCCTTCATCAGTCTTTTATTGTCAAAATATAAAGGACTGCCTTACTACTACCGAAACAAATATATATGTGTTTTTTTTACAGATATTTGCCAAAGAAACTTGCTGGCAAAGTTGTTTAAGGCTTTGCTTTAAGCAACAAATGACGTCTAATATACATTATAATTAAAATCACTGAATCTTTTTGACCTAATTCTGCTTATGTCATAGTGCTGGGGAAAGTGTAAGTTGATACCATCTATGCACTTTCTTAGACAGAATAAACCCCTATAACTGATGTAAAACTGACAAGAGGCCGGATTTCACCGGTTATGTGTGACCATTTTCTGGTTTTATTCTCTATGCTGTCGTCTTTACAAGGTTGAGTGTTCGGACCTGGTTTTGTCAAATGACTTGCATTATCATGCTTCCCATGTATTTAGCAAAAGACTATGTATGTTAGGCTTACTCCATCCACAAAGCTGACAGCCGTGGCGCAAATAAATATAACAGTCTGGAATATGTCAACTGGTTCACCCACAGATCGCATATAACTGGTTGTGTGTTAAATAAAGTATAATTTTAATTAGACATATAAGATACGTGTGTTCGTTTGAATTCATCTAAGCTTTCGGTTACAGAATTCCAATATTTTTGATCTCTGATGAATATATTTTCATCATTAAATACTGCTACAATGATAGCATTCACACGGCGCTATTTGAAGATTTCAAGGAAATCAAAACATGTGAATTGTGAGTCGATTCAAGTCTAAAGAAAAAAATGTCGAATGGAAAAGTCTTCACTGGACTTAAGTCCGAAGGAGAGGTCAGAGCCACACACCACATCATTTAATTAAAGAAGAAAGTGTCTTAACGATGCTGGAGATATATTTATTCAACCTTGCACGAATGGTGGAATTAAAACTAATTCACTGCCCGCAGCCAAAAACGTCCATATTATCAGCATCAGTATTTTGCAGACATATGGGTAAATATATTTTAGTAATCGTATAAACTTCACAATAAGTTTATTATGAATGCTACCCAAAAAAGTTATGGAATAATTTACTGAATATTCTCAAATTCTTGGGAAACCTGTGTATTTCAAAACTTCAAATGTTTTCCTTGTCAATGATGTGGATTTCATTCAAGTAACTATTTCATGCATGTTGATGTGTCGCAGGAATTTTGTTTTAATTATGTACGAAATACGTAACATGAGAGCGCATGTTATATCGTTTGTTTGGATAGAACTATTTAGTCTAAACATCTAAACATCCTGTACGACATTCGTGCAGCACTCGTGGACCATGAAGGGGTGCTTGCAGTTGATAATCGCACGTGAAAGACGTCAAGACTAATTTTAAAACAACCTAATCACTGGTCCCAAAAGGAATATATAAGAAATAATTCAGTAAATAGTAAATGAAACATGTAACATGTAATGCCAAAAATACCAAATCAAGTATAAAACTGAAATGTACATAATATTTTGCTTGTACAGTAAGTCACTATGCAGTTAACAGAAAATTTCTGGACAACGATTCGGTTACTGTTCTTGGATCATTTCTTACATCATGCATTTGTGTGTGAATAGGTGTGTCTAACTGACAAGATATCACAGTTTCCATTACAGTTGTTTCTATTTGCTATCAACATGCACACTGCCGCCGGGTTGTTCGCTATGGTGTTACATTCCGTACTCTCACTTAGAGATTAATTCTTCTTTCTAGCACAAAAGACTTATTTCATACATTAATTTAGTTTTCTGCAGAAAAAAAATGCAAAGTTATACATGGCAATGAACAGAATCGCATGACGTCTTCACTGTTATCATCATAAACATAAAAAAGTTATATTATATTTCTGTTAAAACTGCTACAACCACTGGATTCCATTCTTGCTTTGTTATCGTTTTGTATAAAATATCACTGACAAGCACGTATACGTTTGTGTAATGTATCGAGCGATCAAGTATAAATGTATGTCACATTGCAGCACAAACTTCAGTTTCACGGTCTGCTTTGACAAGGATATTCCACCAAACGGTTTATATCGTTTACTGCTTTTTTTTTAAATTGTGTGCTTATAAACTTTATGGGAGAATATTGCGGGGGTTGTGGACTATACTCTCAGGGAGCAGGCTTTGATTGTTTGAGTGATTTAATTGTAAAACTTATAATTAAACTTATACAATGGCGGTCAGCATTACATATACGGTTGGAGAAAACCAAGCAGAGCCCGGAGGAAACCCACAATCATCCACAGGTTAACTTTGTCATTGCATTACAGACATTGTTTTGTTTATTTTTATACAGGAGTGTTGGTCTGGAAAACCTGATCTGGCCAACCCCATCTTAATTAGCGGGTAATTCACAACTGTAGCTAAGATTCGGTGAACATCCGGCTGACAGTATCATAATGATAATGCCAACTTTCGTCAAAAATCATTAAAATGTCAAAGAATTGGATATGGTCTTTACATGACTTTGATCATGTTTTAGTGTCGTCCGGGGACCACTATACACGGCCCGTTAGCCTGGTGTCCAGATTTAATGTTCTTGCCATGTGTCTAATTACATCGACCATCTTTCCCTTCATTTTAGCGGGCATACTAACGAGGCCATGCATGAAGCCTAGATGTATTTTTCTGCATTTCCCTTTTTTAATTTGGTGAAAACATTTCTGTTTTTCGGTACCATTTAACTTTGTCATACATGTGGTACGAAAAAACATGCAATTTGAAAGATCTTCGGACCCACATAATTAGAATGAATTCGAGACAATCGTATACACTGCACGGCAACAAAGTGAATTATTAAGACTTGATCTTTATACATGTATTCAGCGAAAGACATCACTCGATACAAAATGATAAAAAGATTTTTTATGGTTACATATATTTATGAAAACTAATGTACATTGCTGTCAATAATGAAGACTTAATCTGCGTCCCATGCAAAGATACAATGCATTTGTGTTGGTGTGTTTTTCTTGTAAGAAATGTTTAACATTAGTTTTCATTCTCCTATGAAGTTGTTAGTGTTATCATTGACAGATAACTGTTCTGTGTTATGGAAATTGTGAAGAACAATTCTGTGAAATGGAAATGTCAAGTTTGCAATTGTATTCCATGTTAAAGTTGGTCGTTAAAGATAATACCAGTGTAATTGTGCTAAAAGGAAGGAATTATCTACAAAACACAAATTCATTAAATGAAAATATTAGTATCGAAGGCGAAAACCACATGTAAATTTTAATATAATCAGTTTGGGTCACTTTAATGGTCAATTTATTTTTTGTGGCTACTGTAAAAATGTCGAACCAAGACGGTGCTTTAAAACAGATATCGTAAAAGTTTTATTTGAAGAGGTTGTTTTGTGTCTTGAGATGTAAATATTTACAAGTGTAGGATGATGGTTAAGTAGTATGCTAGCTGGTTGTTACTCCGGGCGGTGGCGGTGGAGACTGTGTGTCCGTGCTGGGGGTAAGTCAGCTCGGTGTGAGTATCTCGGGGGCGTGGGGTGGTGGTGGATACCAGGCGGACAGGTGGGGGGAGGAGTCGACTTCACAGCCCTGACCTTACAGCAGAGCCGATTGCACCCAGTACTCCCGCAAAAATTGATAGACATTGTTGTTGTATAGCTTCAAAATGTCTCCGTTGTAATAGGGGCCAGGCTGTGCACCAGTTGTCCCGAGCTAGCCTAAGTCTACCTCCTACTCCACTCTCTCCCTTCGACCTTTACACCACTAACTATTCACTTTAGAAGCATAATGTGGTAGAATTTACGCGACACTAAGCCGCTATAGGCTAAACTCATCTGAGAGTTGTGTAAAATGAGACGGACGCACAAGACAAATGCCGCGAGAAAAAGTTCCCGTGGCGGTGCCGGGTGTGAGTTAAGTGGTAGAGGCCGGGGTCATGTTCCTTCTGCACCAGAGAGTGACGTTAGCTTCAAAGGGAACACGGGTGCGAAACAAAAAGGCAAAGAACATAGCGAAATCATAATAGGAGACAGTTGTTCCGCTCACAGTTCTACCGCGAGTTTTCAATATTTATTCCCCCTGGCTGATTGAGCATACCACCTTACCAGATAGTCAGGATGGAGCCACATCTTGTAGTGTCGCCCCATTGTCCCCAAACCATCTGGCTGAAAAATCTTCACATGCAAAACTGACTCATCCAAACAGAAATGCCAACACAGCAGACAAAAATAGTCACCGGAAAGAAAGCGCCTGACTATCCAGTTAACAAATGAGTACTTTTTTCAATCTCGCTCTACCCGTGTAATGCTTTTTATGTTAGTCAATTTAAAGGATATTCTGCCGTTTATTAATAAGAGCATTCGATTAAAATTTGAAGCCCTTACTCTGTCTGAAAATACCTTCGATTGTAATTTTTATATTTTTTCTCTGGACTAAATGACCAACTTGAATACATGTAAAGTGAGCTTTATGGACCATATTGATCATGAGATTAAAGAGAATGTCGCCAGTGACGTGACACTTACTTTTCTTTATCCATAAAAAAATGTAATGAAGAAAATGAAAAAGGAATTTAATATCAGATTCGTTCTCATGCACACATCAATTATATAAAGGTCATACGACTATTATTAAGACCCGAACAAAAAAGTGTAGAAACAGTTGTTTGACGTTACTGATGACATGGTTTAGCAATAGGGTACTAACATCCCACCTTATAATCTGAACCTCTACCTGCATAGAGTTCCGGGAAAAATCTAAAGATATATATATTTATACTGTGCTCTTAGGAGAAGGAATTGAGAATACCAGTAATTAATATGTCAAGACAAATTTCTCACCGTTTAAATACTAAACATTATATTCATGCTTTAACTTTTGAATTAGATCAAAATCAATTTGGGGAAAAGAATTCAAGAGCTTTTCTTTCCTTCATAGGTTTGTGAGATGCTGTTCGAAACATTCGCTGCCACAACTAATAAGAAAATCCTTATTGAAAAGAAAAAGACGAAATTAAGAAAAAACATTAACTAGTTAATTAAATCAGGGGAAATATTAAGACATTTTTTTATTGCTTGTCTGGTACTTTACTGTCTCTACTTGGTGTTAGAGTTTGTTATCGAATGGTATTGTCGGTTTATTAGGAGTGTTTATAAGAATGAATGATTATGGCTTTCCATATACTGATTTCCATGCCCGTATTACATGTATTCGTCAATATGAACATCGGTGTGATAAAATAATTGTTTTAAATATTTTCTTATTTTGGTATCAAACTGTTGTTGAACTTGCATCAAAAGGGTGAACTGTAGTGACGAACACCTATGCCACACCTTACAAGCGAAAAAAGCATATCGTTGAAGTTAGATAGGTGCTTATCTGTTGTTAAAGGGGCATTAACTGACACGAAACACCCTTTCGTCACCCTGACAAACTCCATGCATTGTCTCCATCACTACAAAGGTGTTAAACTAAAGTTGACAGAGTGTTATTTTAAAATAGCACCTTTTCGGCGTCTTAGGAAAGGCTGAGGTTAGCTGTTGGATTACAAAAAGATATACACGTAGGTGTTAAGCAGTGAAACAAACCCGTAACCACATTGGTAATACAGGCTACATTGTGGTGTTAGATCCAGCGCTTTAGACCATCCATCCACTGGAGAATCAAAACTCTATGAGAGAAGTTAATTAAATCCCGTTATTTATGATAAGACATGATCAGAATTGTTCTTTTACTTACCTTCTGTCTCTTCTGAAAATGTATATAGGCTCACGTGTAGGCTATATTTTATCCTGTTTGACCATCACTGGTTTGTTTATTGAAATGATAGGGAAAAGCTGAGGTCCTTAATAGATCTATATAGAAGAAAATGGAGCTAAACTCTGGTAACCTTATGTTCTTATAAATGTTGCCCTGATGTTTAGCAAATACATATTTCTGGTTGCGTGACTCCTTGTGAGTTGCTGAAGGTTTTGTATTTGTTATTATTCCCCTAAATAGGTAGAGTTCTCTCAGTTTTAAACAAGATAACGTTATAGATATTTAAATAAGATATTTAGATATTTAAATTTGGAGTTCGATTGAAGGTTTCAGGTCTTTTTAAACTTTCTCAATGAGAACAATGTCTTTGTGTTGTTGTTGTATCTTATTTCTAAGATACAAATCTACATAAAATTTAAACTTTTCACCTGTATTAAAGATCAGATCACTATTGGTATGCGTTATGCGTAGTGACATATAAGAAAGATTTAACCCGTTACAATCTTCTGTTCAGTGTTTTGTATCCAGTAAGAAGAATTTTAGATACATGTTTTCACAAAGAGTCACAGTAGTCGTACACAGTGGGAAGGAACAATCGTATAACCCATTTATACCCCTCGAGTCTCTGTGGCTGGCCTGTACTTCTACAGATACACAAAACAGTCATATAATATTAAAAGGCTTTCAAGGAGTTGTTGTCAAATCCATATTTGTATAATTACCTATTTTTCAGTTATCCGAGGACGGCGGCGTTTTGACTGACACAGATGTGGCGAATCTATTGCTTTCTGGGCTTAACAGATACCAACAATGGTTTTACATATATCTCAAACCAAGAATGTGAAATGCAAGCTCTTTATGGGGACCATACAGTTGGTGAGGAAACAGCAAATGCATTATACAAGTTACTCAATAGAAGTTGAGATATTAGATTGCGTTGCTTAACAGCTACAAAGCGTTTGAACAAGGTGCTCATCTAACATATACTATGAAGTTTTCATTGAAATAAAATTTGCCAAAATGTCGCTTATGATAAGAACAGACTGCTTAAAAAATTACACTACCAGTACTAAATGACTACAGGATTAAGAATGTAGCAGACATAATATATTACTCTACTGAAATGACAAGGTGATGAAATCATAAAATCCAAACACTTTAGAAAATAGCGTTCATTATATTTAGAACTTTGAACAGACGCTGAGTCTAGTTTGTTTTATTTGACAGGACACATGAAGTGATCACACCATTTCGAAAATATGTTGGAGAGAATCTCATCGAAGCTTCAACAATCCAGCTGTGTGTGAAAAGAGAATCATTGTTCGAAGCAACGGACTTCCTCAATGGACTGGATAGACTGTTGGTCATCCATTGATCGTTCTACATGGGATGTGCATCCAAATTCAGCAACACACTTGTAGTGTTGGGAATTTTTCATGGAATTACTTTACTTTAGACCAACTGTAGTTAGGAATAATATTAATTATGGAATTAAGAAAGTATCTGCCTGGAAATGAAAAAAACATACGCGAAAGACTGATTCTAAGACACAGGTACATGTTCAACGTTGGTGGCACCCATATTCATTTTGATTTAAGATAAGTCCTTTATCATTGCAGAATAACTCTTATTGTTTTTTTTTTTATCGTGGCATATCTCATATATGTTTTTAACGATTATGATGAGATGAGAAACTACACCCCAGATTTTCGGTGAAAGCGCCTCAGATTTTACCACTTTAGGCGAAACATTTTGTGGACAGCCTCAGTCGGGTCAATTTCTTAAATTTGGGGGATTTTATATAACAACAATGAGATGGAATTTTTAAGCCGAAAATCCTATGTGTAGTCTATTTGAGTTAACCTCACTTGGGTGTACTACCGCTGCTGTAGTAGTATGTCATCCACGATGGGCTGTTGGTCACATCTGAAGACTGAGCATGGAACAGAAAGCAGTTGCAGATGCAGATGTATATCGTTTAAATGGAGCAGCAGGATAATATTCTTCATTGGCTTTGTGTTGTTAACATTCTGAATGGTATGTAAACGATTTTAAACAGGAATACACACCCTTTCTAAACAGTGTAAATGCCTGTTACTTTGCAAATTTTTCTGAAAGGCATTAATTCATACCTTTTTGAAAGGTGTTAATTTGAACCTTTTCCATTTTGCAACATATTTTAAAGGTATGTATTCACACCTTTCTAAAGGGTGTTTATCCACGCACTTTTCAAGGGGTGTTAATCTACACCTTTTTCGAAGGGTGTTAAATCACACCCTTTCTAAAAGGTGTTAATTGGCATCTTTTCTAAAAGGTGTCAAATCACACTCTTTCCAAGGGGTTTTAATCTACACACCGTCCAAAGAATGTTAGTTCACACCTTTTCCAAAGGGTGTTAATACACACCTTTTCAAAAAGGTATTTATCTACACCTTTTCTAAAAGGTGTGTGTTAATTCATACCCTCTCTTATGGTGTTAATTGACAACTTTTCAAGGATGTAAACTTACACCTAATAGGGAGGGATTTACACCCATTATGCCATTTACGCCCATATTAACACCATTTTAGCTAAGAGCGTAGCAGCACATCATCGATATTCAGTTAACTTGGATTATGGGGAAGAATCGAGTCTGGTGAAGATATAGTTCTGCTAAATTCGGGGGATGGGCGATTTGTACCATTTGGAATATCTGTAACTGTTTATAAATGGTTTCCCTAATTTTTCTAATCTTTAAAAAATATAGACATGAATACACGTCAAAATATTATTTTAAACGATGCATATACATCCCTATATAGCACCGGGTTAAGCTGAATATATACATGAAAGAATGAACTGCAATATCTTGGTCCTACAAAGATAAGAATATTACGGATACTGGCCCATCTTAACATTAACATCTTCCTTGTATATTGCCTTTAACCCTTCATGGACCTGCGTTGCCTGATCGGTATAGAAGTTGGAAAGGGATTAGGCAGGTTTTAAGTCACAAATTATCCCATGATTAAAGTTGATAACAATCCCTTTAGCTTGGTTTCATTCAGCGATGTTAGTTCTATATAATTTCATAATTGACTTTAACAAAAAGAAAAAAGCAACTAATTAATTCATTAATTAGTGCAGTTAATGTGAATTCCCAAAACTGTGATTATATATATAGCTTCTAGTGATGAGGACACGGAGCCGGTTACGAGAGGGGGCCTAAGTTGTTAATTTTTGAACACTTACAACTGATAAGAGGATGCATTCCAATGGTTACCTGTGACCATGCACTTGTCAGTTGTGGTAGCTGCTTTTGATTCACTCTATACGTGCTGTGATTTTTTCATGCGTCAGTGTCAAGACAGTAATTTTACCTCAGTTATGCTTCAGTCACACCAACGATTTTCGAATACCTAGGACTCGAAAAATCGCAGATTTGATCGTCAGATATCGTGGAAGAGTCGCACGATAAGCTTTGAAGAATGTTAGGGAATATTTATGAATCTGAAGACATCACCAGCGATCTCGTGGCGGTCGGAGTGAGTGCAAATGCATGCACAAAAGTCAGCTGCGATCAAAATTTAGCCTAAGCCCCATTCACATGCAATTTCGTCTAGTTAAAATAACCTGCGATAGAAAAATCGTGTGTGATCGTCGGAAATCTTAGAATGATCGTGCATTCAGTCGTGAGTGATCTTGTCAAATCTTGATGAATCTGAAGATGTGGCCAGCGATCGTAAGACGTGCTACAGTGGTCGCATGTTGTTTTTGTGCATGCACTAAACCTAGCTGAGTTCAAAATTTATTGTTGATTACCTTTCATTGCCGTACATAATTTATGATTTTAGTCTTAAATCGATTTGGACCTTGTCGTACGACCTCCATACAACCATCGGAAACGATCTTCATTCCTGGTAAGTTTTGGTTGGAGATTAAAAGACTATACAGCACAGGGCAGCAAGATCTATCAGTGGCAAGACAGACACATGACTTCTTTTGTAATCAGCTACTGTACAGAAAAACAATCGGGAATTGTTGTGCGGACACATGAATAATCATATTTAATTGTTGGTTATCTTATGAAAATCGTACCAAAACACGGCATAAATCTCCCGAATCTTAAATAATCATACGGCTTTTGTAAGACTCTCTTTGGTATTCTTAAAAGACCGTTGTACGATTATATAAGAGATATAGCATACGATTTTCCTGCAGGAATCGTACAGTCAATCTAAGTATGACTTCAAAAGATTGGGGGGGGGGGGGTCGGGGTAAATTGGCCTCAATTGACCACATCAAAATGTCGTGACGACAGAGACAGCATATGTATTCGTATAGGCCTGGTGTCACTGCATGGGGTGTAAAATGAGTGGATTCTTTAAAGTTATAATAGTAATACCCTTATGAACATTTCGACGATAGTCAGTGTATGTTTTTTCTTTAGAAGTTTCATGATTGTTGTTTTAGACATATATAGCGGATCAGATCACGGTATACCGTTAACCTTCACTTGTTCTGTTGACCATCTTGGTAATTCATGGCTGTTGTGTAGTAATATCTTTGAAATGGACGGTCTCATACGTGACTGTGTGAAAGTCTTTTGATTAGAAGGTCACATGTATTCATAACAACGTTATATATATAGCCTACAAATTCTATTACAGAAAAATCAACGACAACAGAAAAAGCAGAGTGTCCATTTCACTAAATAAGCAGTCACTGTGCCTTATCTGACGAATTAAAAGCCAGATTAATTGTGCGACTCAAATTTTATATCATTCAAAACAATTTATACGTCATTGCTCCTCATGGGAACTTCTTACACGAACTTAGTGACCACTAAGCTGTGATGACTAAATTTGTTGTTGAATTACGCATAAATTACTTTTATTTCAGTGTTATACAAAGATTCGTGTATAGTAACATAAAATCATATATTGGCCACGTGACAGAAAGTTATTTAAAAAAAACTCCGAAAACACGAAATTCCTTTCGACCTAAGTTTCCTCTCATATTCACACTCGCAGACAAAGTTTTAACCTTATAGATCAACAGTAGTAGGATAGAAGAATGCATTTACTCTACCTCTTGGAGACAACTTAGAGATTGGTGTCTAGTACTGTTGCAGTATATATTTCCCTCACACAGTCCGAAACATGTGATATGGATCTGGAGTCTGTAAGTCTCGAGATATCGCCAGAGTATCCGCAGTGTGATATTGGCGAGCTATTAATGGCCTTCAGTGATCCGTGTTTTTAATGGAGTATCAATTAATGCGCAAGCCGTCATGGTATGACATGCGTAACACAAACACTATTTCTCTTGGTCGGTATCTCTGTCCTCAGCACAGAGAGAACACGGTTCTCCGAGGCGTGTGATGAAGTCCTGAGAGAAGACATGACTGACATTAGTGACACAGACAATATGTTATCCTGTAAAATGGTTACATGTCAGAGATTGAGACAATCGGACAGGAAACAAGCCGCGAGCTGATATCAGATCACCGGGCGATAGTCGGCTGTCTGGCTGTATCAGCTCACGCTCTACACACCCAATCTCCACAGCCTTCGTAAGGTGAACCCATTTATTTACCATTTTGAGACAGTATAATAGAGATTGATTTGGGAGATATCTGTTGTAATGTGACAAGTGTTTCTGCCAGCCTCTCCGGCTGTGTTGATGTCCGTAGTGACGAACTCCCCCTCCCTCATCTAACGTGCCATGTAAGCTAACCCCGCCTATCACCCCTCATCTCCAGCCGCGCATTCAGGCTGAATAGCTTGCCCAATTGGATCTGTCATCTCTTATTCAGTTTTCACTATGCCCATGCCTTGTACGCCGTTATCCGGCCTGTCTTTCCAAGGCTTGAATGTGCGCGGCAATCACCAGAAATTCCCGACAAATTAACCACAACAGCTTATGGAGGTGTTAGATCAAAGCGATTCCGACGGATAACATAACTTGATGTCATCTTTAATTAACAAGAACACCCTGTATTTGTTTCACTCCACCTTCTTCTGTGCCAGAGCAGTTATATACACTATTTTTTAAGGCGTTCATGTGCGGTATTTCGTCGGTCACGTGATGTGTTCTAGCTATAGGTCATATTGTTTGAATGAATGGTGTTAAGTCGACATCATTTATGGGCGCTGCCAATCACAATATCTTCTATCACGCCTGGTCACAAATTCTATGGCAACGTCTACGTGGCGACTCTTACTCTAACATTGTGAACATTTTCAAAATTGGTTTAATTGACATTGTATGTCTGTCCACAGAGATATGCAGAGTGGCATTAAAAAGAATCATAGCTGACATGCATTCCTTTAGCTTTGACTAACTTAGAGCATTGGATATCTCTACTTTCTGATAATCAGCAAAGGCTGTTAACATGTATACCCTGAGACGAACTAGATATGCATACTGTCCTCGATAATGTTCAAGGCACGGTTCCCAAGCGGGATAGATCTTTCTCGGGATGAAAAACAACAGAACATTAGATGCCCGCGATTAAATGCGCTTTCCTCAAGTTGTTTTTCCCTATCATATTACCAGGAAGGACAGGTAAAACACAGGTATCTTCTAAATGGACTAGACGTGTAGTGGTTTCCTATGAGTTGTGTACGGTGCCATTCTTCCACCAGGCATTTCCGTGGTTTCCTGTCACTTGTGCTTGGTTTCCTTTTTCAATCCCAGTATATTATACGTGGAACATTTTCATATTACCAATCAAAGCCAGAGGTTAAAATACAACTTTGTGTTATTAATACATTGAATTCATGATTTATGACCCATTCAAGAATATGTCTCTATGAACTGAAGACGGTGGCACTGCTAGCCATGTAGCTTACACAGGACAAACCATCGGAAGAGACGGACGGACATGGTTTTAAAAACACAAATTGCTTCTGTGTTAATGAATAGTACTTGGCCAGAAGAGTAGCACTTTACATGCATGGAACTCTATAAAATAGTGATCTCCAGAACAGACTTTTAATTGCGTGAGCTATAAATATACAGCTAACTCATTTCATCTATTAGCTGATTCCAACATATAGTTTGGAGTTGACAGGTCGTCGCTTCCACTAAAAATTGCATTAAGAATGTTTCGGGATGATGGGCTAATAAGGTAATGATCTGATGAGCCGATGTATATCGCGTAATATGAGTAAGTCTGTCGGTCTGCTTTACTCACATCAGGGTAACAGCTCTCATTGCTGAAAGACAGATTTCAAGAACGTCCCAAAAACCCGAAATGTCTATTTTTCGCAGCATTTTTTATTAAATTAAGGATGTGCAGTGGTAGTTAACAATGCTAAATGCATTCCACATGTAACAAATTACTACCTGTAGACATAACGCCCAGAATATGATAATCACTGCTTTCATTATCCGCGCCTTTCGTCTCATAAAGTAATTACGTGCGGTACAGGAAGGCTTTTGGCCTCGTACATCTTCGCACTACACTCGGTATTTCTGATATGCAATATTTCCCCACCACCCACAAGGCTCGGCCGCGTGTCCCGTGAACCAGCCGGCTGTGGAAAGTGGAGCTGTATTTTCCGACAGAACGATTTAGTGGCGGCTGAATTAATTGGAAGCAGTTGAAGGCTAATACACCAGAATTTCCGTGTCAAGGAAATACGGTTAGTGAGTAGTATGACATGAGCGGGGTTCCAGCGTGGAGATTTGTGCGACGCACATGTGATGTGGGGTGCACCTGTCCAGCAGCCCGTGTCACGGGCAAACCTGGTGACCACTTGTGGACAACATGTGCGCAGAGGACACAACACCCAACATCACAACCAATTTTGTCAACAGGCATCGCTCAGGGTGGGGCACTCAAGTAAATAAACTTTTACACAGCAAAAGAAGAATTTTCTTAAGCGGTCGATCCGTGGGTTTCTCTTCTTCGTCCCACATAAATTTTGTAAAGTAATACTAGGTACAGCACTGAAATCACGGGAATAACCTGACGATACTTTTCTGTTCAGGAAACAAATGCAGGGTTATGAAATGAATGACCCGTGCTCATGTATGTATTTTTCACTTTGCCTATAGTTGTAAAACACACTTTACATGTATATGTGTCACAATTAAAGCAGAGAGATTTATCTTGACATAAGATAAATGTGCATATACGTGGTTTGTACGTGTTGATTTTCCTAAATATATATAGTCAGTTATAAAAATATTAAAGTTATCATTTTGGCACATAAATTAATGTTTCGTGAGAGGGTCGCCTCCATTGTATCTTTAAATATAAGTGGTCGTAAAAGTATAAACCTTAAAAGTGATGGACATAAAACATCAAAACCAAATAATTTGAATAAAAGTCATAAAATAAAAATTTAATTCGTACCCAAATTGTGCAAAATAGAATATCAGCTTTTTGGAGAAACACTTGGTGACCGTAAGTCTCCACATGACCACAGATCGTTTTCACTCCAGTAGCACTGACTGGGTGGACGGAGGTTGACGTGGACCTGATTATTTGTAAATACCACGGCAAAAAATATACACATCTATGGCTGTCGGTCAGTTGGACGAGTCTCCATCACCGCACTCGTATCTCACAAATGAACAGGGTTTGTCGTCGGACGCATGTCTGAGAAAAAGCTGGCGTAAAAACTTTGAAATAATTTACAAAATTGCTAGGCAATGTACGCGTATGATATAAAACTTCTAGTTTAAAAAAAAAACACAGACAAAATAATTGACCAGTCGGATACGATTTCTACAGAATATATAAGAAGTCACAGTGTTCCAACTGCACGTTAGGCTGAATTCTCGTATAAGTCACGTGATGACGAATATATACACCACTGGTTGGCTGAATAGAGTCACGTGATGTTCATTATTCACTGGACGACACGGGAGACTCTTTGATTTCTGCCACAGCACTTGTAAACATGTCCCCCTTCACACTTACGTTGGGTGGTAAGATGGGCTTTAGTTGGCCAGTCACTTTATCTTTTACCAGTTTAGCCCCTTTAACTCTCTTCCATTTCATGCGCCTGTTTTGGAACCAAACTTTTACCTGAAAGGTGAAAGAAAACTTAGGTAAAATCACAGAAGAAGCGATACAACATCGACTTAATGAAAATATGAAAAACTGAAACTTTATCCAAGTTTTTCTTTCTTGGGTCTTGCTGAACCGAGTAAATTTCCTCTTTTCTTAAATTAAAAATACAAGGGGCGTTTCCTCGTGTAAAGAGGTGAAAAATAGTCAAAATTTTTAATTTACAACATGGAGGGGTATAACTGGACTGAAGGGATAATTACTCGTTGTTCCGTACATGCGTAAAACTCTTACATCCAGAGTGAAATCTCTAGCTTGCCAAACGTCTTTGTCAGACAGGAGCTGGTGGAGGTTTATGGCACAACTATCTCTCACAAACAGATCTGAACTGCCCTCTAGTCGAGTGACACCGAGACTTGTGGGCAGTTTATTGCTGTTATACTGGATAGACTGTTGCAGTTTGTTTAGAATAGCTGTCTCTCTTCCATGCAAAACAGGATCAAATATCAAGAAATATGTTTGTAAAGTTCATGTCCTCTAAGTTATACGCCATGTAATTCTCCCTTCCAAGATTTTTTAAAATAGTAGCCTGTGGTAATAGAAATCTTAATTTTGCGTGTGACACGTAGTTTTCACAGTCGTGATTACCGATAGGATGATAGAAGAGTCGTTGTGACCTTAGTGCTTGTCATCTGAGACTAGTTAAAAAGAGTACATATATACATATATATAATCAAAGATGTAATATGAAGTTTTGAAATGCTAGCATATCGTTGGTACTTTAACCTCAGACTAGCGGAGCAAAGCGAGAATTTATCCCTCTTAACTGTAGGAAAAAAACTGCAATCCAAATGGTTCCATAAAAGCTTTGCAAACTGAGAAAATTGAGATAAAATATTTTGTTTTTATACACATGAACGTTACGATGGAAGTAAACTGTCAAATTGTAAAGTATTTTCATAGTCTTTCCTTTCGAGTTCTGCGTGGTTCCGGACAGGGCGATGTCTGAGCGCATGGGCTGCAATGATTGATGTATCTTTTATATTTATCTTCTAGAAGTCTGTAAAACTCATCAGCTCGGTTCAAAAACCGAGGTTCTGTGTTATCAATAACCACACACGTGTTCAGGGGGGAAGCGGGAGAGAGACCGAGAGTACGGGCATACAGGCCAGACGTTCACCGGCGCTCTACACTCGAGCAGACGCTGTGACGGAACTTCCCAATAGCGTAACCAGCCCCAGATAACACGCCAGCCCTGCACCTCTACAACTGGCACAGTTATGGCAGTATCAAGCTAGGTGTTCTTCTGAATTGTTTAAAACGAGGCTTTTCGCACTACTGACATTATGATATATGTCATTGGTTTCTCACTATATTGCATTTTCAGACATATGATGCGAATTTCTTGGCAACCCTCATCCCGACATATACAGATATCACTGAGCTTGATTCAGTATCTATTTCGGACATAATCTTCACCAAATTTGGAGGGCGGCTGGACATTTTTAGAGGGTTTGTCTAGAACAAAACAGTCAATAAATATGATGACTTACATAAATAAGTGCATGTTCTGGATCTTATTCAAGTATGTGGCCAAACTTGGATAGGGTGTATAAGCCATAACGTACTTTCGGTGTTGGCAATAGTATACGTTTTTCATCGTTGTGATCAATCCGCGTATTTCATGTCTGTCCTAAGTAGATATTGTTATCGTTAAGGCATTTTGAATCGACAGTACAAGGATAACTCACTATGCGTAATGAACGAGTATTGTGTAATATTTCCCAATGATTACATGTTCTGTAAGTATTTAGATATAGTTTTAAATACTGTGCTGTGAAATTTGTCTAAGCGTTGAAAGGCATCCGGCCAAAACTGTTTCAGCAAAAAATGAAATTATTGAATTGGCATTAAAATAAATTTTACATGCGAAGAAGTTGAAGAAATAGGGTATCACATAAGAATATCTGTATATGCAATTCATGTAAGACTGCTTGACGCACCTGTCTTTCAGTGAGGTTAAGAGCAACCGCTATCTCATAACGTCGTAACCTGGTCAAGTAGTTGTGTATAGCAAACTCTTTCTCCAGTTCTCGTATCTGGTGTTTGGTGAACGCCGTTCTCTCCTTTCTCGGTTTGCTGCTCAGGTCAACCTTGTAGCTGTCGGAGTTTGGAGAATCTGGAGGGATAAATGTAATTGGGTTATGTTTCAGGATCAGAAACTACGAGAAAGACTCCCTTGTACAATACTATGACTGCTTAGTATTTGAACCTGTGAAAAAAAACCTCATCTCACGCTATGATTGTTCAGTATTTTGGGAACCTGCCAAGAGGAGTAAGATTTAACAGTGTGATTCTTCAGTATTCGAGTCTGTGCAAGATCCCATTTAATTCAATAACAGAAGTGTTTAGTACTCGAATCTGCGCTAAAGAATCCGATCCGACACTGCGGTTGACACCAAACTACCCACAAAAGTCAAGAATTAAAACTTTACTACAACGATGCCGTGTATCATGTCTTTGTTCAACAAACAGTCTTTAAATTACTCTGTATGTTGATGTTCAATTCAGGAGCAGCTTATCTTCTGTCGTCTAAGTCACTTAATGCTCCACCTCCATAAATCTGGTATTCTCTCAATAAGGTAGGCTTTCCAAATTATATAGGTTGCGCCAATATTAGAGAGAGACCAATGTATTGCAAATACATTAATGCTTTTTCACAAGATGTGCAAATCTTATTTATAAAGTTACAGGTGTAGGAACAAGAAGCAGCACAAAGCAATCAAAGGAATTTCGTCTTCAAATTACCCATGCAACTCTCTATTTTCCCAGCAGCGGTTGGCCGATGGCCGTGGGAGACAAGACTGATTTAATGAAGTTAATTACTCAAATTACTGGAGGAGATAAGTAAGTGTTTGAGTATCGGCGTATCTGATAAGTGTAACGGCCGGTGACAGATGTGAGACGGATCATATTCCGTGCTCACTGATTGATACAAATCTGCGTACACGTGATAATTCACCAATCAGTCGTCACCTTACATCATCGTTTGGGCACAAATATATTTTTGCACTGGATATGCAATTCCGGCTGAAAACGTTGCGAGGTTTATCAACGGAATAATAACATCATTTGTTTACATTGTTTGCAGGAATAAATCGTAATACAGGAGAGGAAACTTATCGCCGAGTGCACTATCTTGAGACTTGTCGACAGGTCATTGTGTATGATGTATGCTATTTTCAAAAAGGTCTCAAAGGTATTCAGAAAAGGTATCGGCTTTCCGAGGATTGATACCGGCCTATCAAAGCTCGTCAAGGACCGTCATCATCTTTTTTTTTAACTTCGACCGGAGTGGGTAAAGGTACCTAGAAATTAAGCGGCGAGTTTGCTAGCCTTCTCCTGGATGACGCCACAGTTTACTTGCTGTTACATTGTTGTACACCGAAAGCCCAGTACAGACTAACACAGACTAGTGTTATTGTCACTACCAATCAATTTCAAAAATTTTCCCGCTTGACCTTGTCCTTTTAGTGGATATCTCAAACAATACGAACTACAATTACTTTTTTTACACCTTGATCTGGTGAATAGCGATGGCTGATTATACGATTTTGTCTCTGATGTTAGTATTTTTTATGTTCATTCCACAACGTTTACCGGTTTACGTCTTATATACTGTTATGTATGTAAAGAATGCAACATAAATGCAAACTGCCTCTACACTGAATGTCACCTTGACAGGGTGCATATGTCCAATGTATCTCCTGGTTATTTTCTTAATATTATCTTGGGATATTTCACGTCATCAAAGTTAATATATATAAAAGCCGTGGTGTACATAGTAGCTTTCAATGAAAGATTACCTGTATCAAGTTTTCGTTAAGTATATTTTTTTTACTTGACACAAAACACTACACTCCATCCATATGTTTCAGGCTCTACAGAATGGCCCTATACTCCAGCCAGTTTCTTGCAAGCATTTCCTTTTTCGTTGCTCAAATTTGTGTTGGTTAGACCACCATGAGTCATGAAGCTTACTGGACTATTGGTATACAAGTTGGGACTAATCCGATCAGTTTGGGGGCTATCTGTCATTTGTAGCATGTCAGCTTCTTCTGACCTCAAATTCCCCCAAATTAAAAGGGAATTTCACAGCTGCTCTTTCCGATTACACGGTACTTGGCTGTAGCAAGTCGGTCTAAGCTCCTTCGGGTTCAACGGGCATGCAGGGCGAAGCACTTGCCCCCCAACTCTTCACGTCCACATGTTCCCACCCTCGTCAAACAGCGGATCAGTTTACCCCAACCAAATATTTTGTGTTTTAAATTCACTTGCGGTTCGAGTGTTTGCAAACATGCTAAAGTTTCAGGTTTAAATTCTATCATGTTGAAACATGGCAAAAGTAAAATGGCAACATTTTCAAAGGATATGGATGACGATCGTTATCAGATAAATTTTGAACATTTAATTTATTAATTAGCGTATTTTACTATGTCAAATTGCAATCGGCCGACTTCCAAGAGAAGCACAATATATAGTTTTTGTGTGCGAAGTGACAGATTAACTCACAAAGACCCACCAATAGGCTCGGTGATGGTTGAGAACAATCAGCGAGTGAAGTGCACCTAGCTGACACCAGCTGATAATGTCATCAGCAATGCTAATGTTTTCTGATATGGAATTGTCATTAGCGGAACACTTCAAAGTCCGTTAAGCAGACCCGATAAGCCGGATTACTTACATATTCCTCACTTTCGCTGCTATGACGAACACCTGTTCGGCCAGATACGAGATTTTACAGTCGGAAATATGATCCAAGCTCTTGAGATTGATTCTGTGATTTAAGGTTGATTACTTGAGCACTACAGAAATTAATAAAAACAAACTATAGTCGTCCTAGCAGAATAAAATATCCCTTTATAAGGTCAATGCAGTCACTGGAGCTCTTCATTAAGATTATTGTTACGATTCAGAGACAAAGCTGATAACTTTTAGCAGCAGCTTCTTTCATATCTTGTCAATTTTTGTAAAACTGTGTATTTTAAGTTAGCAAGCCAGTGATGCTAATTCTGTGAGAAATAAAGGCCATTTACAGATTTGCATCACATACCCTTTGTCTTGTTGACGATCTGAGTTCATTGCGATATTGACAGATCCCCTAGTATACAATGTGAATTATTTCCTTGTGTTTTGGACGAGAAATTTTATAAATTATGTCAATCAGGTATTTTATACAGTTCGTGGAAATTGTGCGGGCATTATGTGGACAGATTTAGAATAAAATGCAGCATTGTCTGTTTAAATAATATTAAAATATCTTAAACAAACAAAATCGATCCTGAATATAAATATTAAAGGAACATTCAAAGCAACATTTAATGTTGAGCTCTTATCTGAACGACAAACCAGTTTCTGGTCTGCATCAGGTCTCCAGTGAGGTTTCAACTAATTTCGTTGGAGTAAACAGTTTTTATCTACATTATTACTTATCTATGATCAGTAGTTACTGTCGTCACTTAATCATTGTAGCAACATACCTGACACTCTGAAACAATTGATAAATCATTTCCCCTTATCACCTCCGCGCCTCCAAAACATTCTAACCTCGTTTAATTCGCAATAGGATTCACAAGTGCATGGAAGCGGGAAAAGCGATATTGCCTTTAGAGAAAGTTGAGCAGAAAATGGCAAAACCAGATCAGCAGTCTTCCTCCCAGTTTGTGTGAGAAAAACAGCGTGGATTGTTTGGGGAGAGTAGGAGGGTGTTATGAGAGAGAGCCCACCGGAGCGGCCCTCAGCAAGAGAGATTACCCTGGGCGAGAGTTCCGAGGAGACACTCTTCGCCTGACAGCCAAAGGGCAACTACATGAACTAAGGAGCTCCTCAACGTTAGAACAATGACAGAAATACTCCACCTTAATTCGTAACGCACGACTTATATTACACACTTCGTCATCAGATGCCTGTGATTTTTATTTGGCGATAAGTAAGGTAATAAAGATAGGGATGATGTGGAGCTACTTGAGGTGAGCGAGGATTGAAGAAGGCCACGACAAGAGAGGACGGCGTGTAGCGGCAAAATCCAAGAGGCCGGACACTCCACCACGATCCAGACCCCGCCACACATGTTTCTAGAAATACCAACACTTAATTGAAGATTTCATTACAAGTCGGTTTGAATAGCCCGGGGGTCACTGAGCAGACGGGGTGCCGGCGGGTTTCACGTGCTCTCTGTTCTCCGTATAAGAGGTGTGTAGACAAGTAGGAGAGCCACACACACTAGAACTTCAGCAATTTGTCAGGCGAGGTCAATGAGCTATCAGGATAATTTCCAAATAAGTATCAATGTCCTAGCTCATTACGACTATCCTAGCTAGGTGCAACTTTCCACCAATGAAATAACATGGTACAACTCTCCAACGGAAATTCTGGCAAACTGATTTCAGCTAGCATCGTTTGACTGTTGAATATAACGGACTAGAGTATGTAGCATATCTATACCCACAAAAACAAATTCAAATGGCTAGTGCTTGCAAAACTTTTGCACTTTTGTTAACTATATATCCAAACAATATAAATGTCCTAGTATTGTACGACTTCGCAATGGAAATTTTTACCAAAGGATTTGAGCTTCATTCTTGATCTTGAACATTATAAAAACTGGAGAATGTTTATCAACAAGCTGCACTATTGCAAACTGTATCCAAATAAGAATCAATGTCCTAGACAGGTACGAATGTCTCTCCAACAGATGTTTTGATCACAATAATTTTGCTTTTACCTTTGGAATTACAGTGTTACAATAGTCAATAGCTACCCAACAAAGGTGTCTAAACGGGGGGGGGGGGGTAATTACCAAACTTATTATACATAAATGTCATTTTTTGATGATGCTGTACTCACTACAAAATAAATGAATCGCCATTATTTCCTCAAGCTTGCTTAATTTAAAATCAGTATAACAACTTGGGGACACAATAAATGTGTAATATAAACTTACAAAAGTTGCTATGGCTATAGTGCAAACCAGGGAAATACCAGCCAGGCTCAAACAAATTCACGTGGAATGAAATTACCTATTTATGCCACGACAACGTCATTTACCTTGCGCGTGTTCACAAGGTATAGTGACCATCTTAACAGAAACGAGAAATGCGTCAGATTAAACAAATGCTGAAATTGGGATGATTATTTTTAAGTCAAACACACCCATAAATGTTATGACATGTGACAATTCGCAATGAATTAAATTATTTTCTTTCATTGTTTAAGGCAAAAGTATCAAGATTTGAAATAAATAAATGAATGCAAAAACAAGTACCTATGTTTTTGTTTTGTACCATACTGACTGCACAGATTTTAACACAGGAAATTAATCATATCTGAAACCATGCCTATCCAAACAGACTATAAAATCCTAGAGCTGACACCTTTCCAGGATACATCCAAAAATGCATTCCATCCATCAACAGAATAAAAGTAGCAAAATATTTTTTCAATTCTTTGTTTTCCAAACACAGTTTTGTTTACATCAGTAAATCTTGATATATGTACTACGTCATGAAAATCCAAGAAAAGTGTATGCTATAATCATTTTGTTGTGAATCGAGGTAAACGCCATCCGGTTGTTTTAATATGACGAATTGCACAAATCGTACCACGATGCTGGATGATACATTTGTGCATAAAGAATTTGTAGTTACTGACTACGATCAGTTGAACCAATAATTTAAGCATTTACCGTCACAGAAGTGTCAAATTTGGTATGATTTGTAAAGTTTGCTTTGGTTCTACGTCAAGTTTTTTAATCATACAACTTTAACTCACAACAGTTCGACGAGTTAAGCATAGCTTAGAAATTATCGACATTTCTTTAAAAATCTCCCAAGAAGTTAATAAACATATTTTGCTTAGTAATTTGGTTTAGACCAAGTTAATATACCAATAAACAGGAACGAAACGTACATACAGCTGACAAGTCAGCATAAATTGGTTAAATTTCATTTTGAGGTAAAATTACTGTTAATACAGTTAATTTTTCAACACAGTTTGTTCTGGACAACATACATTTCACCTACCTTTAGATTTTAAGCAATTTGAAATGGCATCATCATCGTAGACGTCTTTAGCGGAAGACCCGAACACAGCGCTATATGGCGAGGGGGCACAAGCCACTGCACATTTATTCACTGTCTGTTGGAAGGAATTACCAGGTACATCATTTTCTTTAAAATAGCTGTGTGATAGTCCTGAATACAAAGCCGCCCTGGAGCCCCACTCACAGGACGAGTTACCATAAAGGCTGGACGCCGCCGATTGAGACATTGACGACAAGGCCCAGTTATACGATTGTTGAGAACAGCTTAAGTTTGGGGTACCGGACGAGCATCCACTACCCCCAAACATCGTCCCCAGAGGGGAAGGGCGCTGAAAGCTTTGGGGTAAGCCGAAGTTGACAGCGCCACCAGAACCATAATGATCCAGAGAGCACGAGTAGGACCTGGGATTCATCCCGTACATGCTGTGCTCCATGGCCATGCTGGCAAGTCCTGATTACCAGTCACCTGTGCACTTTGTTGTGGATCTAGTCACCTAGAGTATACAGGTATCATTCATCTGTCAACAAACAACTCTCGGGTACAACCTGTCCGTGAGGTGTAGAACCGTACCGGAAGGTGTGTTAGCCCAGACTGAAGGGTGGTCACTCTGATCACTGGATAGTGTCCACGCCCATTGTTATCCCGTGTCGATCTGAATCTGATGCGCTAGGAAAACGGGCTTTTAATTTTTATACGACCTGTTCGGATGCCATCTAAGCGGGATACTGTCCAGGGAGTGCGAAGCAAAACGTCAGCCAGTAGCGTCAGCCCATCAGCGAACTTGGCAGTCGAGGTACGTAAGGAAAAGTGGGTGGTGCTACCAGCGAGTGGTGGGCTGCGAGGGGCGCGTTTATACGCCACTAGAAACCGCACGGTGTGAAGTAAAAAAATACTTAAAGCTGAGGAAGTGCACTGACTATCATCCTTGCACACAGCTTTCTGAAGGTGGACGCCGAGCTAGCAGTGGCGCAGTTTGGAGGGGGTTTCTGCGGGCATTCACAGCTGTTTTTCACTGTCAACAACACCGGCCCTGATTTATCAACAGCAGCTAATAACACACTACCACATCCTAAAGGGGCACAACTTTTACTACCCAAGGTTACCGATGGCCCTTCCCCCACTTAACAGCGTTGCTGGAAATATAAGGTCTAAGTGACGGCAATAAAAAGCCATTGCTTGACAAATTGTTTAGGTAATACCACATGATGACGAGCCCAGCAAGTTGGGCGAACACCTGCCAATCACAGAGGATCTGGAGCTAACTATTTCAAGTTTTCATATGTTCTAAACGCTTAACGTATCGTCCATTTCCCGAATATGGTTACAATGCCTTTTGACTGTCTTTAAAAATAAAATATGAACATCAGAAAGAACAGTTTTATACCAACATAAATGAAAACTTGCAGAAATTGGGTAATACTATAATATGGTGCAAAAGTCATTATTAACCAATGTTAACTATTAAATGTTCCGATCTTTCCTTTTTTTTGGAGAATTTAATTGTGATTTTAAAATAATACCATTGCCCGTGTGAAAATGTAACGATCTTTAGTTCCATGAATGAATATTATAGCTTGATCATCTATAACCTTTCTTTGTTGTGCAACGAACCAAACCTGTACAGTTTAACATGGTACCAGTCACTTGATAGGTCAGGCGTTCAGTCGGAGATGTCCGTGTCCGATCACATTGCATGGCTGCGGTATACTTCTTGGCAAGTATCAGAGCTATGTTACTATAAATGACAATCTCATACTCACAGTAAAACGAAATGCCTATTTCCAGTCCCTGTTAGGGCTTTACGGGAGACGTTGTGTCAAGTGTAGATGCAGCAGAAAAGAGAGTCTTCGTTTAAATTCTTTCTTTACATGGGGAATTAAAGTAAGACAGTTGATGCGTTTGTGTCATTCCCAGCAACTCTTTATTGTTATTTGATTAGATATAAAACTAGTGCAGATTTATCCAGTTGAAAGAAGTTAGGAAAGCCCCTATAGAAACACGCACAATCTGGAAATGTATGATCAGTTCCGCGAGCAAACACGCAGGAACCAAAAATGATGGAGTTACCGAGCATCGTAGGTGATCAGTTCTTAGAATAGTTATTAATGCAAGGTTCTTTTCATTATCGGTAGATGCTTATAGTACAGCATGTATTACTTGTAAGAGAATCCCACTTTAAAATGTAAAAAATATTTTTAAGTCATAGATTACGCCTCAGAAACAATCGTCTCTCTTTGTCAGCCTTTGCTTATGGCCTACCTAAACACTGATTGAAAACATAGCTGTTGGTTCATGTATCTCATTGGACGCGAAGCCTAAAGGTTTCGCCAATGATATGGTCAATGTGGGTCTAATCGACCATGGCCAACTGAAATATTCCTCATTATCGTCAATTACTGCTAACTAAGCCCCTTGCGAGCCTTCCCCCCTTATATTATGACCGGGAGGTGGGTTGTGTTTGAGCTCACACGATTGTGTTCTCCACGTTGACGAGATGGCAGCTAACATTGGCTTAACAACTGCGAGATAAAGACATCAGTTCCAGCCGAAGCAAAGAGGTCCGATATTGAAGACATAAGCAGAGCTTTGCGCATCGTTTTATAATTTATCATTTGAAAGTTTGCACGGGTCTGGATTGTACCATGTGGCATGCAATTGACTGACGCGAGAGCCCGATGACTGGCCATGAGCCAAGGCTGCCCAAGTGTAGTGAGGGTAATTAACCAAGAATAAGTAGAGAAACAGGTGCTAAACGGAAACTTCCAATAAACAGATCATCGTGGTGGGCCATATGCCGGAGGAATGTGTCACTTTACCTCCAGAAAACCTCTTAAATTCGCCCCCATAATTACAGCAGCACATTTTAATGAGTCGTTTCCCGGAAGAGATGTGGTTATGTGTGGTCAGTAGGCCACAATGCAACTTCGAGTTTTAACCAATAAAATCGTCTTCCTCCAGATTAATTCTTCCTCTTCAAAACAAATATAAATGGTGACTGAAATTTGATCCACTCTAGAAAGAAACGTTAAGAAGAATTTTTGAGGAACTACCTGAGGTCTCGTATATCTCTGGCTTAGGTTTCTCTGTTGTTCTTTCACCACGGTATCACTGTAATAATGACTATGTGGCGTATAAAGCCATTACTCTGTCAAATGACTACACGAAGTGATATTTACATTTGAAACATTACTGATATGGCGCAGAAACACCAATCAAATAAATTAGCAAATACCTACTCAGTTTTTACCAACCACAGGCAAAGAACCGAATATCATAAAACTTCAACTATTAAACGCAAACTGTTTTTGAAAAGGTATATTCCTTTTTTACTCTTAATTTTCGTAACGTGAACGGAGCCTATACGCATACATCGATGCAGATATGTATCTATATATTGGTTTTGTTATAAAACACATCCACTTACCGAGTTACGGGGGATATGGTACGTCTTGTAACGCTTAGTTGTGGTCTTCGTGGCTTTTTACATTCGGCTCAACCCTGTCAATATTTACAGTGGCCAGAAATAAAGGTGACTCATGTATTGTCGCTGTGAGCTGTGTTTGTTTTATTTGCATGTGAAACTACTCGCTATTGTCTTTGGTACTTATCTGGTAAGAAGGTGACCATATCAATATTTGTGTACCCAAGTAATAGTTGTCATAAAGTCGACTTCTGTTCTGAATCCATGTGGTAATGTATGTCCAGAAGCCCCGGGAAATTAATACAGGATATGCTGTTCATAAAATGTGACAGTCATCGGTTTCTCGCAACCATGACGGAAATTTATTTCCAAAACTAGATTACCTCTACGTTTGGTTTTTGTAGCATATTAAAGTAATATTTGAATGTATACTATCGGTATTGGTGTATGTTACAAAGTACAAATCTTAATATATGAATGAAGCTCTATGCATATATGCTGTACTATCGGTATTGGTGTGTTACAAAGTACAAATCTTTATACATAAATAGAGCTCTTTGCATATATACGGTATACCTGCAAAGCTGATATAGCTATAAGATATGCAGTTTGGCTTTCTGTCGGCTCATCTTGGATGTCCTTCATTTATCCCCTTAACATATTAAGAATACAACACATATAACATTGGATAAGAAATTAGCTAGGCCTGTTATAAACCATTTTATCACTTCCACTTCCATCATGGGCAGGACATCGCGCCCCCTTCTCACACGGATGCCCCTATACGGATGAGCTGACCGGAACGAATCTACGAGTAATGAAACGCCATTTACAGCCAGTATAAGATGATCGGAATTAGTTATTTACATTTTATGGTGATCACCGTTTAGTACATACATATATCATTATCATTTGGGGCTAATAAAACACTTACGAAGGAATCAAAGATATTAATAAAAGACAATCGATATTCATCGTTGTACACTGATGATCGTATAGAAAATCAAACATTTTTTTGTATCAATATCTAACTGTTGTGAGTATTTCTCAATTTATCTTTGTTGATAAACCATTTATAACTGATTAATTAACATTTAAAATTCACTTGTCGTTATCGTACATACAATATATCAATTACGTGGCAATCTTGCACAGAAAGAAAATATAATGGTTTGCCAACAATGGCCATTGCCTTGGCGATCCAAGAGTATTTTTGACAATTATATACCGGTATCTCTTATAGATAACTGATTTGAACCCATTTTTAATATTTTACAGTGTACATTTAATTTTATCTAAACAAATCAAGTTATGTAGTACTGAGTAGTACGTAACAAAGTACAAATCTTTGTTCATCTTTTGGTTACCATTACGCATAATTTTAAAAAGCACATCAGATGAACGAAGTTTATCGCGACATGCATTCTTTATTCGAAAACAAACTCAAACTTATGAAATAAATGCGCCGTTCGTCGGAAATATAGTTTACAAATTCATAGTAAAGAAATCTGTGATATACTTATGTGGTGTATATGGGGGTGTTTTCACGTGGTACATGAACACAGCGTTTATTTTATTTGTGACGGCCAATGAGTTTTCTAATCGAATATAAAAATGAATCTGATGTACAAAATGTTGCAAAACCTAACAGCATTTTGAAGAAGAGTATAGTTTATAAACATACAGAAGATGATTAGCTTCATCAAAACTGCTGAACATGTTCAATTCATTTATTTATTTGACTGGTGTTTTACTTGAAAGAATATTTCAATTATAAGACGACGGCCAGCATTATGGTGGAAAGAAACCGGGCAGATCCCGGGGGAACCCACGAATCATCCGCAGGTTGCTGACAGACCTTCCCTCATACAGAATGGACAGGAAGCCAGCATGAGTTGAACATGTTCAACATACATATCCATATGGTATTACATGGAATTCTTCTTTTTTTTCCAATCACCATCTTCACAACTGTATATACTAGTCTTCAACAAAATGACATTTTCCAGGGAGCCTAAATGATGACAAAGTTCTGTTCAGTTCAGTTCAGTTATACAGAAAGATGTTTTCAATGCGTTACACATGTTATAAATATACGGAGGATCCATCCTCATTAATTATAAACGTGATTTGGTATAGACGCAGTAATCTGAGAATTCAGTGATATCACCGATGATGATGATGATGATGATGATGATGATAAAAAAGATGAAGAGGATGTTGATGGCATGGTGATGGCAACAACGATGTAAGAGGCTATGAAGACGATTCTGTGTATTCTGTTGTAAAACGTATGCATTATATTCTTACTCGTGAGTGGTTATCAGAAACAAATGACAATAGTTGCGACTAGTTGTTCCTGCTGGTTGCATGGATTACTATCAGCACCATTACCAACGCAATTAAAGGCAAAATAACCAACAATTTGGGCGCAGAGGCGACTTACGGAACATCCCAGCATGAAGTTCCACAGTGAAGTTGTTGTTCTAGTACACTTGTTCATTCCCTCCTTATTGAGAGCTATCTCACAAGTCGAGGTTGAAAAATATTCCTCTAAATACTTTATAATGAATGGAGACGCATATGTTTAATGTACCAGTAAGTACAGTATCTGGGAGATGTGTCGACATCTACGGCTTTTGGAGGATTGCCAAGTGACCAAAACTTCAGCAGATATATCAAGGGAGGTAATCCATCTGCTCACAATACTTTGAGAACTTTGTCGAAGTTATATTCTCTTGTTAACTGACCACAGTAAGTTGGTTGTGCTATATCTCGTCTGGTCGTGTGGCTTTTTCTTTGGGTGGTTCTACCTCAATGTCTATATTCAATCGGTTGTACTTCTCTTTGGCAATAAGTAACATGGGGATACAGAGTATGATTGTTCCGGGAACACTCCAAGTTGTCCAACTATCTCCTGAAACATGACAAAAGGACCTTATAGGCTATTATGAAAGGAGGAACCTTTCCTACCTATAAACAAAGATGTATACAGGTCATTGTTTATTGTTGTGATTCTTCCTAGACTTATTTCATGTAGCGCAAGTGGGCAAATGAGGGCAAACCTTGTCAGGACTTTGTTTGCCATGATGCATATTACTTACTCTGGTGACTATTTACAGAGGAATCCTTAGTTTACTGATATATTATCTTTCCCCAATTCCCCGAGTAAAGACTACGCAAACTTTCCTGCTAATTAATTATCACTCAATTATTTGGTGAATTCAAAAAGGCTTATAGTCTTTGTGAAAGCTCCTCTCTGCTTCCATGTTTGTTTAGTTTTGTTATTTTCAACAATGCTTAGGTCAGTTTATGGCGATGTTCTATTATAGAAGACATATCTATAGTGCTGCCTGATTGGAACGCTCCATCTAGTCACAGAATACATACTGGGCAAGTCTTTGGTATATGCCAAAGGGGCAAGTACCAAAATTAAATTACTAATTTTAGTATTGCTGCATACTGAGCGTAACTTTCGCACAGAACCGGATTGTGGGCGCATTTCCTGTTAGCAAAGCGTGGTAAACAGCCGTACAAGGCATTTCAGTACATATATATTGAACAGAAAGCTAGACAGATGGAAACAGTGCGGTACAGCTATGGCTCACCTATGTTAGGAATCATCATGACAGACAGGAAAACCAAAGCGGCCATGTTGAAGTAAAGAGTAAGGGCGCCACTTGTCACCCCTTCAGACACTGGGAACGTGATCTCACAAGCCAGCTCATACAGTAGCGGTACTGCTGAGTTCAGACATAGCCCTCCCAGAACCACGGCTATGTACAGGTACTCTGTAAACAGACACAATGGGGGCATGGATTACATAACATTATATACTGACATCACTGTGCCTTAAAAACAGTCCAAAAACGACACATTTTGAGCACCTGTACGGTTCCTTGCTTGTCAAGGCAACCGCCCCTAAATCCCAGTCACCAAATAAGTTGTTGGGTTTATATACACAGAGCTCACAAAATGTCCAAGACAGGTATGATGTTAATTACCATCAACAAAGTCAAGCACAAATCACCACTCAAATTATCATCAACAGAGTCTTGGGTAAAAACCTACTCAAATTACAATCAACAGAGTCCAGCGTCAAACGTCACTCAAATAAACAAACAAATAACCGTCGACAGCATTGTAAAACGTAAAAAGATGTAATCAGGTGAGAATGGTTTAAAGTGGATGTTAGTTGCATATACCTATTTTGAAAGGTGCAACTTGGATGAACATCAAAGCAATCCAGGCAAAAGCTCCACAAGACAGAGTATACAGCACTAATAGACACGCCTTCATATGTTTTGCAAAGATATCCGCGAATCTAAAATCAAACAGCGCAAAACAATTGTACAGAAAGCAAGTAAATATTCAATAACAATGAGATACATTGCCGACCTACATGCTGGGTTGTTAGCCATGTAAAGATGGACAGAATACATATGACCAAACGACCATTGATTTTTTTTTCCTTTTTTTTTATTTGTTAATTTTCAGTAGTTTTTTTTTCAAGGGAATGACACTCGTTACTTACAGTAAAATGTCATTAATACACCCAACAATACATTACAGATATATGTGTAGCAAAGACGAGTGTATCTGGCACCGACATTGCTTACCTAGCAACTACCAAGGCACCTAAAGTGCCAGCTACGGTGGCATAAAACCCCATCCAGCCTGCCTGGTCCTGAGAAACAGTACACCAAAAGAATTTCTCAATGAATAAAGCCCCTTATCCCTTAATTCACACTAAAACTGGTAGAAAAAGCAAATGTATAATCCAAGTGTATCAGGCAGGAAAAACACAACGGGAACAACAAATCAGACATTGAAAAAAGAAATGTATGCACAATGTTGAAATAATCATATATTCAACATTTCGTTTTCGTTCTTAAATATGGAAAATTTTTCAAAAATAGTACATGTATACACGTTTTCTATTATTTAATAAAAAATTTTTTTTCAAAAATATTATTAAATATTTGTTTTTTGCAAAAAAAAAACACTTAGTTTATGAGTTAATTTTAAATTGTCCTGTTCCATGGTGACTGAAACACGGTCTGGAGGGTAGAGTTTGAAGTACTTGCGACACTCCCAGCTTGTTGAAGTTGATATCGAGGACGGACATCCATGTATTCTCAATGCCTATAGATAAGCCATACACTGAGGAAACCAGCCAAAAGTTGATATTCCTGGAACAGAGAGCACCCGGACTATCTCTCAGGTCACCTGTCAATTATTGTCAATAAATCACTTTCCCATTTTCTAGAATGTTACAAATACGCATCGCAAAATCATAACACATTCTATTTTCAATCGAATTACAGCAGACATAAATGAGAAAGAATGTTGTCCCAATGGGTTGACCCGTTACCAAAGGCTAGAAAAATCTTAAGCGTTGCTATTTAGGAAACACTCAGACACTTGATTTATAAACAGTAAGATCTACTCCTGTACCAAGTTGCTTTGTGAAGCAAGAATTAAGAACACGTAATCACTGACATATACATAGCATTGCTAGACACAAACACAATTTATTTTACAATAAGGAAACCCACGCCACCGTTTACTTGAGCAGTGCCGTTACTCCTGCCTTGAAATTCGCCCTGTCCACAGAGGCTGTCACACTGGGAGGATGTGGAGGCTTGGCCGGGAAATACACAAGTGTCGCCAGAAAAACCGAACCAGCTATGCCAAATTCTGTCAACAAAACAGTAACACTAACAGGGTAACAAAGATATGTAGAAGTGCAGCCAGAAAAACCGAATCATGCAGGCATGCTAAATTTTGTAAACGAAGACCATTACAATGGAAAATGTAAGGAATATTGGCCAAAAAAATTCACAATGTAATGCCTGAAAAACTGACCCTGTTATTCCTTATTCTATGAACAAAAACCGTAAGACTGCAGGATGTAGAAGTTTTAATAAAGAAATATAGACGAGTGTACAGAAACACTGAACAAGCGATTTCAAGTAAACCGTAAGAATGGACAATGTGGACATTTTAGCAAAGATATACAAAAGCAGTATCTAAAACAAATGAGCCCATAATTGGAAAATGTGGAGAAACATGTGAACAGCAAGATGTGGAAATTTCACCGATAAACACAGAAATGTTGCCAGACTAACCTAACCAACAAACCAAATGCTTTCAACAAAAAAATTTAACGTTACGCATGAAAAACAGAATTGTTTTGTAAATCAGTTAACCTGGAAGACAATTTGTGTGTGAATGTGTGTGTTTAAATGACACCGACTCTCAAGGAAATATACACATACCTATGTATAGCAGCTTCAAAATATCTAAACGCTCTTGTCCGAGTAATTCTGGAAATACAAAACTCTGCATTACTTTAGTATATTAAGGATATTAAAAAGTGGTCAGAAATGTTTACCAAGTTTGACTGCGGTACATGATCTGTTATTAATAGCAATCGTTTAATATGCTTCTCCTATAATTATGCCTCAGTAAATGTTTCTCGAAAAGTTTAAATCTTTTATTGAAAAAGTAATGAAAGTAGAGTTGTGCAGAACTTCCACTCATAAATAGACTGATTTGATTTATTTATTATGCACGTGTTTACGCCGTTTATACTAAAGGATTTTTTACGTATATTCGACGAAGTCCAGCGTTTCGGAGTAAGCAAACCGGGATGTGCTCGGGGAAACCAACGTTCATCAGCAGGTTGCTGACAGACCTTTTCCACGTAAGACCATAAAGAAGGCCAGTCCAAACTGGACCTGAACATGCAACGACTGCACCGCTGCGCGAGAGGCTTCTGAATCATTGTACTGCGTTAGCGCGCAAACCACTCAGCCAAGGTACACCCCTTAAAATGAAGTTGTTATGTCAAATTAAAGCACCAACCTTTGATGACTGTCATATTGCCACATCGGGGATCACTAGTGTTTCCTGGCTGGACGGAACTTATCAGCTTTGTTTGACTGCAAGCATATAATTAATCACTAAATTGCAACTGGGCGTCGTGAAATTAAAGCTTGGCAAATACGAGAGCTTCAGACGCAACTCAGCTCAACTCAGTTGGTCCAAAGGAGTTGGTCTTAGTCTCCGATTGATACACGACTTTAAAAATGACCAGCATGCACGTAACGACTGGCGTACAACTCCAGTTGAGAATCGTCGCTGCTTTGCATACAAGAGCGCTCAGGACCCCGCACCACAGTCAAGATGAGTTGGGTCGGGTCTTAGCTCTCGTGTATACTAATTTTCGCACTCAGAAATGATTCTAAACACTAATGATCTTGGTGCTTACTGGTGTAGCTGATGCAAATTCCAACAAACAACTTTGTTTTTACAGTAAATATTCATTCATTTTATTGTTGTTTTACCCGTACTCGAGAATATTTCACTTATACGAGGGCGACCAGCATTATGATGGAAGGAAAACAGGCAGAGTCCGGCGAAATCCTACGACCATCAGCAGGTTACGGGAAGACCTTCTCACATGCAACCGCAGAGGAAGTCAGCCTGAGCTTGACTTGAACTCACAGCGACGGCAGTGATGAGAGGCTACTGCATCGTTCATTGCGCTGCACTAGCAGGCTTAACCCCGCAGCCGCTCCATAGTAAATAAGGGAGTATGGTTAACTTGAAGGAAAATCGTAAATGTGTTAATACACTGTACAGTTATCAATTGTGAATAATAATTGTAGCCACTACGAAACAAGAAGAATCTTACCTTTCGTTGTACACCAAAACCTGTGTCATGTTGCAATCAAAGCGTTGCTGTGGTACAAGAAGTGGGCCTACAATGAAAACACCGAAATATACGGTAGAGTTTCATTGTTAGGAAAGAAAGGCTTAGAATAGTGTCCGTTTTGTTAATAATTCAATGGCTCCTCTTGCAAGCAATGGCAAAGCTGTTGGCTTATATATTACCTATTATGAAGGACACTGCTACTCCAAACACGTTACACATAGCTCCGATGCTCGTGGCCGTAGTTCGCTGGTTTGGCGGGAACCACACTGCCGAGATAACGGTACAGCCTGCCATGGCAACAGGACCCGCGAACCCATTGAGAATCTGACCGCCGTGCATTAGCCTGACAATATAGAGGCAAAGCTAAGATGAGACAAAGACAACACTAGACAAAGTTTATATATGTATCGCTAAAGTATTCCACCCAAAGTTTAAGAAACTTTCCGTACTCTCATGTATTTATTTTTGTAGTGTTGTATAACTACATACCACAGTCCAAAGCAAGCAAACTTACATGGCGCATTGCATGGCCTAGCAAGATTTTCACATTTAAAGTTCATTACCAAGCCCGAAATAACTTAGGTTATATCATTTGTTGCATTTTCTTTTAATATATTACAAGTAACGTTTTACAACGATTACATGGTGTCTAACAGTGTCTCATAGTTTATGAGAACCTAAGTTATCTATTCTATTGTTACTGAGTTTCCTGATTCCTTTCCTTTGCCATTCAATCACTCACTATTTATGCTATAGGCTTCCATACGTACCAGCTTGCCCATGGTTGCTCCTGGGTGATACATCTCAGACCTGTACCTCCAGCGAGCAGGAAACTGCAGACTAAACACGATACCCTCAATCCTACAGAAAGAACATTATGTATAGGTACCATACACAACTGTACTGAACGGGACTTGCTCTTTCAGTTTCATGTACTTCACCCCAATAATGATACAATGGACCCAATAAGATGGCAGAAAACAGGGTTTGCAGTTTTAAATACAAAAGAATTATAAGGAAATGGTCATGCTTGTAAGCACATGTAGAATAGACAGATGGTGATTGCAACCAAGCAGTGCCTGATCAAATGCTTGCAACTTTCCAAGCGGTACCCGTATAAACATCTGTTTAATGCCATTGTGTCCACTAAAACGTCTGTAGGTTACCTCCTTAAAGAATGTCATTATAATGTTTGAAAAGACGGCAAAAAGTTTGATTTCATTACATTAACCCAACAAAGTTTGGGTACAAACTCACGGAGTTCACATATAACGAGACGGGGAACAGTACTTTTATTTATTTATTTATTTATTTATTTATTTATTTATTTATTTATCTATCTATTTTATTGTTTATTTGTATGATTGTTTTTTTACACCCTACTCACGAATGATTCACTTACACAGTGGCGGTCAACATTAAGATGGGAGGAAACCTTTGTGTTGTTATCTGGTTAGTATAACATGTGCGGGTTGTGGGGGCTCCTTCAGTGTCGCTGTTGACATGTGACTTGTTAACTGTTGTGTGCCAGATTGATAACATCTAACATTGCTAACCCGGTTTTCACCAACAGTGCCGTGTGATAAACAATTCATGACATAATTAGGTTTCACGGCTATTGGTGATCCCATGGAAACATTTGTGCCTGGTTGACATGGAGTTTTAAATATTTACATATTTTTTCTAATGAGAATATAAACCAGAAAGCTTCAGTAATCAGTTTCCAGATAAAGCTACGTTTCCGGGTGCTGGAAACGATATTTAGCTTTGACATATATGCCCGGTGTCTCATATATGCATATCGATCGACAAGCTTAAACTCTTTCTAGAACCCTCTGTTTCTCTGTTTTGTTGACTGATAGATACATCTTTTCTTGTAGAAATAATGTGTGTATATGGATGCAGTACATTGGTACAATGTTCCTTGTCAGCTTACAAGCATACCTTTGGCGTCTAAAAGCCAAGAGAAAAAAACCATGGTGATAACGTATGTAATAGGTCCCCAGTCTGCCAGCAGAGCGACGTCGCCATCTGCCCAGTGGAACACCCGCTTGGCCGATTGGGATATTGGACTCCACGTGTTCCAGACTAGACCCTGCACGATGGCTATGAGAGAGAACACCGTGAGGATATAGAACCTTCGGGTATAGAGTCTGACGGGCTCCCCTGGGGTAGAACCACGCCCATGTCGCAAATCCCCGGGGTCACTGCTATCCTCATCGCCACTGTCGTCTTGTACAGATCCCAAGCTCGTGTAACTGTACTGGTTTCGGTGGATAGTTTTCTCTTCATGCAGAAGTGGACATTCGTCGCTGTCACTTTGGTGTTCCTCTTTTTCGTCGTCCATCTTTAACTTAAAATCATGCGTTCACAACAATTAAATTGTTGGTTATCTGTGTACACAGGTGGTTCAGATCATGCAAATCATGTCGTTTTAGTATTATCATGCAGGTTGTTTAACGGACAACGACCTGTAGCCTTTTGTAGACTTTGTACACAGGTGCATCTAGGTACACAGCTAGACACCAAACTATATATTCTCATTAGCCTGTCCACAAAGCAATACATAAACGATGAGCATACTGATTAACAGGTGTCATTGTTAACAGGCAACCCCGCCATATCACTACCTAGACCATGATAAAGAGCAGGAAATAGATAAACAAGACCGTGTCTGGAGTACTGGGTGCAATGTCCAGGGCTGGTGAGCACTAGCCCAACACGGCCTGCGTCTGTATGCGTATTTAATATACTGAAAGGTATTGTCTGTATGTATTACCTGTATGTATGTATTATATATATTACATACGCATACAGACGTAGATAGTATAGGACTATGTCAGTGCTAGCAATAGCACCCTTTTCAAAAACACAAATGCTGAAAAGGAAGCGTTGTGCTGCAGCCGGTTCAGCCACAACACACCCTCTCCAACTATACGAATGCTCAAAATAATCTCTCTGTCTTGTGATGAAACCAATTTTACATATAATCTGTGATACTTAAGAAATATAAGTTTAACGTAAAAATAAATAAATACTATACAACTGATGCGTGGATAGAGTTTCGTCGCTTTGTTCCAATTATAGGTCGGTGCATATATATGCATTTGCTGGGCGTAAGATTATTATTTTCTTTCATATTTTAGTACAATATCTATACATCCGTACAATCTACTCAAAGACAATACAGGCACAATGCAATTTTTAAAACAAAAACCAAGCAAAACTATTCTCCGATTTATCTTTTGAGAGTGACGTTTACGTCTTTTTTGATCGTGATTGAATTCATTGTTTTTAAGAAATAGTTTATTTTTCACAATACATCTATCCAAACTTATATCTTCTATAACCTCGCAATACGATTTACAATCTCTTTCACAAGCACTGACCTGAAGCGTCCGTTATGGGGGATGATTGGTATATACATACGAGTGCCTGGTTCGACGCCAAAATTTTGAAAGAACACGTGTACATATAGTCTATAGCCCGGCCCTACACTGAACAAACTTTAATCTCATACAATATTTTTCGTACCAGCGAATCGGAAAGCAAGGGGTGGAAATAGTGATAGCCAAGACATCGATGTAATATGCCCTTACAAAATATCCAATTTCTTTCCTTAAAAATAACATGGATGCAGATGCAAGATATTAATTCGTGTAAAAAAAAAAAAATCCTGCCATTGGCAGTAGTTCCCGCGTGAACATATACCATCCTCAGAGCGGAGTGTTAGGACTAGTGTTTCACAGATCTGAGGAAATATGATAACTTAAGAGGGTGTATTGCTCCTAATACCAGGTACTCTGTATGGTTTTCTCCACCCAGAACCTGACCGCCGTTAAATGCACAAGGAGTGGCAAATTCCTGAGTAAGCTTATTGGGTTAAACATCAACCAAAGGGGTAGGCCTGCGATGTAAAGCAAATGGAAAATCAATTTAGTCTGACTCCACATTACCTGTTTACCTGGCCATGTGCTAATCCCGAATGTATTTCGGTTTCATCTAAATCATCTAAATGACTATCTAGCCAAGTCCGCTTGTCCTCATTCCATTTAGGTGTAGCATTTCGTTCACTGTGCAAATCACATGACACAAACATGGCGGCGTCCACAAACATGTGTCATTTCTCAGCCGTGTTCGTTTTTCTATTGGGGTTAACTGTTGTCCTGAGCGAGCAGATATCAATTTCACGAGAACATAACGATAAGTTGTTATTTATTTCTCGGCCAACCGTACATCATGAAAATTCAGTGAGGCTAAAGGGAAGTTCCCGAGTGAACACGCTCAAACTGCAACAGCCAAATGATGATAAGCCTAACGAACACGGTGGACAACACCGTGCACGAACAAGAATATCAAAGCATCGAAAACAGGTTGCCGATTTTAACATTGCATATTTCAATACATTAAGCGGAGAAAAGTTGAAAGATGGAGAAATCGTGACGTACAATCCTGGAGACAGGGCTCCCGCCTTTAGCCTAATGACACTGGACGGCGTGTTGGACTTCCCCAGCGAGAAGCTGTCAGACAAGAGCTTGATGTTCCACGTGTATGACCCTGATATGGGGTTCATGGACAGTCTGTGGCACTCTGTGTCGGCACTGATCACGCCACTATCGAAACTACCCAACAGCACTCATGTTATATTTCTGGCTGACGTGCCTCTCGAAGATGGGTATTCGACTGCAGTGTGGATGAAACAACAGATAATGCAGGGCTTTAAGTTGACATACAGGTTTCTAAATGAACAATTTTCTTGTCTTTAGACATACATTTTATTTTTTTCACACAGTATAGTTAGGTCATTCTTTAAAAAATTGGTGTTATGGGTAACATAACACTATCACAATGAAAGGTCGGTGAGTTGGAATTTTTTTTTTTATTCTTGCTAATGAAATAGATAAGGATTTTAAAAAAATTATCATGGAGAGAAAAATAAGAAAAAAAACCACTCTGCCTGAAGCCCAATAAAAACTCTTAAAGTACTTTTGGAGGGTCAGTCAGATAACCTGAAACAGATGTATTTCACTAATGATGGACATACCAGTGATTTTGGTGATTTTAACTCCTGTAGTCATAATCAAGTCATAAAAATAATTACACGTCTCTCTTTTTTTCATATCACTCAGTTTAAGCTGATATATGCAAAACTGAAACAAAGTTTAGTATAATGAACCAAGGTTGAAAAGTTAAATATGATTTTACACCAACTTGTATGAAGGCTATGTGAGACGAGCTGTTAGATAGGCAGTTTCTCCCATCCACAGAAGTCAGCAGAGACGTAAACCAATGGCATTTCTGACCCAGAATCAACTTTATGCCTTTTTCTTTTCAAAGCATGTTCCTTACATGCACTAAATGATCCTTATTACAGATGCTTCCCATTTCTTTTAATGTGTAAAGCTATTGCTCCTCCATCGGAATTAGATTCCCATCCCAAACCACCTGTAAGCCATTCAGAGGCTAATTCTTAAAAGAGGGAAGACAGAACTCTGATCTGATCTATAGGCTACAGCTAACGTAGTAGTTCATGCAGTTGTTTTCTCCATGTGCAGGTCAAGTTTGGTTAGCTTCAGTGATATGTCCAGTCAGCTTCATTTTGTGGTGATCCCAGTGAAGGGTTTAGGGAACTGGATCGCCACTGTACTGAAGGAGTGGATGTGTGTAGATCACAATTGTGGTTATTCCCAAGTGGTTGTTCAGTCACCAGGTAACAACAGCTACATATAAATAAGTAAAGTAGTATTTTGGCTGACAGTTGTCACGTTTCTAATGGAATATGTATAATTTTCACATAGCAAAATCAAAATCCTGTGCTAAATGGGCATTGTCAAAGAATATCAAGCTGTGGAAAGCTGCCCAGGGAAATTTCTTACAGTTTCCGTATTAAGTTGCCAATATTTAACTCTTTAAGCCAGTCTTATGTAGTTTTAAGTTGTTGTCCATGGTGAGATAGGTTTCAAGAAAGTTGTTTTATGTATCAGTTTACTCTTTGTGCAGATATCACCGGTGCTATAGTTCTGAATCGACTGGATGCTCGTTATGATTGGTTGCCCTCTCCTGAGTCCATCTTCCCAAACAAGACCGCTCTCGCCCTGACAGATGCTGGCAGAGGTTGTCTCCCTTCACCCAGCGTTAATGATAGTGTGGCCTATGTGTCCTCTGATGGCTGCTCTTTCTTCACCAAGGTGGGATTCAAAATAACATAAATATATGTAGAAAGAGAAAATTGATATGGTGCATGTTATTAGTTTGGTAAAACTTAATTTACTTCTATATGTTACTGAAGAGTTATGCCCCCATATAGCTGATTCATCTCTTAAGATACAAACATTTGTTAAAAATATGATTGTGTATGCATGAATATTAAGCAAAGGGTATGAACTTTAGCTGGGCCGATGTTGACTTTGCAGGTGGCTGCCATGCAGAAGTCAGGGGCTGTAGGGGTGTTGGTGGCCTCTAACACCCCAGGACACCTCAAGGACATGAATTGTGAGGGAGAAGAGTGTAGCACACCACTGAGGATCCCAGCCAGTATGGTGCCTGGGATACCAAGCCTGATAGGGTAGGCAGCTCTGATATTGAACACTGCCTCCCTGCTGTATCCCATATTCATTTTATCAAGTCAGACACTTCTCCCGATCAATAGCTGATGAATATTAATGTAAATATATTGTCCAATGAAATAGCAGTTCCCCTAATTGATGGACAGCAAAGACAAAACACCATGTGTCCGTGCACACGGCAGATGGCAGTTGAAATATTAAAAACACCAGAACTTTCCACACTTCTAAAGATGGGTACAAAACAGACATAAACAGACAGATGCTGGCCTACTGTGGTATTAAAAGGTGGTGTCAGCATACTATTTGAAGCATTCGATCAAGGAGATAGAATATAGTATGAAATCTCTTGATCATTCAACAAGTCATCCTGTGATCAAAGAGGTAAGACCAGAGCGAGATGGGCCAGACTTAATTACCAGCTTTGCCTTTGTACTCTGAATTAAATGTTCTGTGTATGATACCATATCGGAGAATAGGTACGTGGCTCGGTCAACTTGTATTGTTTGCTTGCCATGTGTTTAAGAGTTTTCAGTGTATCTGACTGACAGGTTTGAAATTTTCTACGCGCACAAATTCCTTGCCAACAGAAGCAGGCAAGTATCTGATTGGATAACGACAGCTCTTCAGTTTCTAGCTGAAGTGGACTCACCAAGTCAATTGATCAAGGCAAAAAACAGTCATAAACGCACAGCGATACATGGAGTGTCTGGCTTGATTTAATGAAAATGGGTGCATTCCAATTTTAACAACAGCTCTTCCTAGTTTCCTGTCAAAGAGAATGTGGAAGGATGCATGTTGTTTTATCATTTAGTGTGAAGATTAGACTGATTGAAATCTGCACACTTTGTAAAATGTGAGTGATTATGATATTTTGAAGGGAAAGACCTGCAAAAAAGAACCTAAGGTGAGGACAGAGACAATTAAAAACTGTATCTGAAAATACTTTCACTGATTTCTTTAAAAATTTTCACCAAATTAAATGCATTCAAATGCTTTGAGTTTATGGTGAGTTTTATGGACCATATTGATAATTTGTGCCAACAATGACGTCACAAAGCTTTTTGTACCTTTTTGTTCATCTCTGTATAACGATCTCATGAAGAGTGCCCCTGTAACACATACATGTGTATGGAAAGGCTAATATGACATTAGCCTTTCTGCTTTAGTGCCAGAGAAAAGTAAGTGTGATGTCATTGGTAAACCACATTATCAATATGATCCCTAAAACCCACCATACATGACTGCTTTTAATTTTGGTCAAAAAGAAATCTTCAGATACAATTTTTAGTTCTCTTTTTACTCACCATAACTTCACATTTATGGGGTCTTTCCCTTTAAATCTTGTTTAATCAAATGAAAACCAACAGTTGCTTTTATGTAAAAGGGTGATATATTAAATGATATGCAAGTCACATGTGGTTGCTGGAATAAAAAAAATCTGTATACCCAGGAGTTTCTCTTGGAGTATCATTTATAAACATATTGATCGTGTTTTTAAGATATAGAGGTGTGCGATTAAAGTATGATGTGAGCTTAGGATAGAAAATACCTACAGATATCAAACCAAAATTCTAGCTATATTCATCCTTCTTACTAGTGACTGGAACGAAAGCATATATGGTGTCTCTAGTTTCACAGATTCATGTACTGCCATGCATGTCATCAACTTTTGATGGACTGATGTTTCAGTGTAATGGTATTCATTGTTTACTTCATGTGTCTTCTTTCATATGGCCACTCTGTTTTTTCAGAGACAAGAAGAAGACTATATACTACCAGACCACTCCCTCCGACAATTATCACTTTGCCATTGACAGTGAAGGGTTTCTGGCAGAGTCAGGCTGGTGGCTCTATCCATCGTTCAAGTTCCTTATCTGGGAAGCCCAGTGGTCAGTGGCTAATGTTTAATACATGAAGGTTTGGTGCGGCTTTCACTACTTGTAATTTTGTTCTGCTTTATATACCCAACCCTCTGAATTGACATACTGAAAAGTACAAACTGGAGAATATTAAGGCCATGTCTGACTCTCTAATGATTGGAGAGGCTAACCCAATGCCAAAAATATGGTACTGGCAGGTTGTTAAATTTACAGCTGGGAAGTTAATATGATGTGCAAAACATCCAAACCTTGAGAAACTATGGTGTTTTCCTGTACATAGATTCCGAATCCCAGGTATGGAGTGTGTGTGTTTAGAGCTAACACTGAGCTAACACTGAGTATGTTATGTATGGAGCATCTGCATCATACCAATATGCATGTTGTTATACCTTGGGCTCCAGAAAGGTGAAGGAATGGAAATTGAAACATTTCAAAAAGATTGAAAATTGTAAATAACCTGAGGGCTCTGTCTGATTTCCTCCTACAATAATACTGGGCCACTGTTGTATTAGTGAAATATTCTTGAGTGCGATGTAAAACACCAATCAAATAAATAAATAAAAACCTGAGCAGATACTGATGTAAATACATGGAAACTGTAGCATCTGTCATAGATTAGGCCCATCGAACTACTGGAGGTGTGTTTAAATGTGCCTAATGGCAGCAGATGAACTGCGGTCACTTGTAGGTCTGTGTATTTGTAATTGTTTCATCCTTGCTACATGGCGGGAATTGCACAAAATGTTTACAGGTTAAAGTATAAACAGGAGCTGAAGGGTCGTCTGGATGAGGCATCTCTGGTGGTCCCTGTGTTCGGCAGTCAGGTGATGCAGGGTCAGGCGGGGGTCGTCGCTAATGTCACCCTGCCCTCCATGCAAAGTAAGTCCCCTTGGTATTTGTTTTGTTGTATACTGAAACAAAATTATTCAGAATTGTCACAATTTTAAAAATTACTGCCATAAATTATATGCTGTAGTTATATGTGCATGTATTTATCCTCTGTCAAAATGTTCTTTCTTTCATTTTTCTTCAATGGAAAGCTGGGGGCCTCCGTGACCAAGAAGAGTTAGCGTGCTAATGCAGTCTAATGACCCAGGTGCCTCTCACCAATGTGATAGCTATGAGTTCAAGACCAGTTCATGCTGGCATTCTCTCTGGTCGTAAGTGGAAATGTCCACTAGTGACATGCAGGTGGCCATGGCTTCCCCCCAGGCTTTTCCCCTGGGAATAGTGAAATATTCCTGAGTATAAACACCAATCAAATAAATAAATAAATCAACGGAAAGGGTACTTTTCAGTGTTACAGTACTTACATGTAACCTGAGTGCTTAAACATTTGTGTTAACAAAGTGGCTTCACTTATTATAATACCCAAACCAGAGCATGTGCTTAAAAACTGCACACATTGATTGACATCTGATGAAAAAGGTGAAGAAGTCTGTTGGTATGAATTTCTGATGAAACCTGCTATTGATGAAGAATCATGGGTAATGCCAGAACCTGTCAGGTCTCATGTACGTCCCGTGTTTTACCCTGCAGAGATGAGGCAGTATGGGAAGGTGGAGCTAGACATGTCCCTCTCCTGCCCAGGCACCAGGGACACCAGCTGCGCCCACTGGGATCATACCATACAGCTGTTTGTGTGCTGTCAAGGGAGACCTCCGCAGTTCTGCGAGCTGGAGATTGGCCGCTGGATCTCGCCTTTCAGAAGGTATACTGCTGGTATGAATTTAAGCATACAAAAGTCCTGCACTACATAAGTGTGTTTTCTAAAGGCTGACATGGTGTGTGTGGTGCTTTAACCCAGGATCTCCCATCTCTGTCAACCAATCAGGGGTTATTCATGCCTCTAAAACAGTCTCGGAAGAGCCATATATGGTCTGGAAGCAGAATATTTACTAACCAATCCACCAGCCAGTTGTCATGTCCTGCCAATTTACCTGTTGTAGACGTGTGGGTCGTTGGCTTACCGACATCACGCCACTACTTCCCTTATTGGACGGGCCCTCCTGTACGTTCACTATGAAAACAGCTCCCTGGGCATTACCCTGGATACCCTCTCTTAACCTCAGATTTTCACAGCCACAAACTCAAGGTAAAGAAAAAAGAGAAACATTTCGAACTTTAATTTGTAACTTTTCACCATATTGGATAATAACAAGAAATAAGGTGGAATAAACCAGATAGCTGTTTTGACTGCGCATGACTGGACTTCCTTCGCTGGCAGATAAACAGATTCTGGTGGCTGTGTTTAAGGCATTGTAGCCGTAGTCACACACAATTCAGCCCATTCCTTGCATTGTATGTGCCCGTGTAACATTTGAGACTGTGCAGGGGCTCTGTGGCTGTTTCAAGTGGAAAAAAATGAACTGAGCTCTTCACTGGCCTGTTGTCGAAGTCTGTAATTTGAAGAGATTTTGTTTGTCTACCGTATGACGCATTCTGCTCATGCGCAATTATGCGCAACTCAAAACCGCTATCTGGCTTATTGCTCACACAGTTGATGTGTTTGTCTGGCTGCAGCAGATTGGCTCTGTCACAGGTTCAAAGTCAGCTCTGGCAATTTCTGCTGTGGGTCTTGGAAGCTGAAGGCTGGTTGTCCACTGTATACATGTTTCCTCCAACCAAAAACCAGACTGTCAAGTGAAAATCCCAGATTGGGATCTTTGTTTCATTTGCCAGCTAGAGTTTTATGAGGTACTGTTTAATCAGTGGTGGCCATTTAGGTCATTTAAGTACTGTCTATGCTTTCCACAACTTTGAAACACGACTGCCTTTGCATGAGAGAAATAAATATTCCCCTCAGAAGTCAGAAATGTGAAAATTCATAGCCTACATTAACTAGTTAGTATTATTAACTGAGTACACTGTAAAAAATATGCTGTTTGACATAAGTTTGTGAACTAGCTATTGTTCTTTATTTGGTATTTGACATTCGATTTGGACAGAACTTTACCCAGCCTCTGTTCTACCCCTGTATCACCCTGGAGCCACTTTTGACAAGAAGTACAACTCCAATTTCCAGCCGATTGATTTCACAGTACCTCAGGGTACGAAAAAGGTAATGTATGTGTTGATGATATTTCAGAGTATGATATGTTGATTTTGTGTTATCAGATAACTTCCTCTGTGAGTTTGTAAGTTGTAACTTATGTTGACTTTTGCAGAATGGTAACTAAAAGTTGGTTCAAACATATTAAAACACAGAGCATTCACTCAGAGATGAAAATGATTCCTCACATACAGGTAGTTGGGAAAGTGTTATTAAGTAAGCATTACAGTTTCACTTTACTTATTTGTGGGCAAAATTTTGGGGTATGGATGATTGCCAGCTGTAGGCCAGGGGTACACTGCAGCTGCCTCATACGTGGCCAGTTGGTATCATCTGTGAGTACTATACTACACATAGAGTTTCTTAACCAAAGTTCTGTTTTGTAGGTTCATTGCAGTGAGAGTTATTTGGCCATGAGAGTATAAGTTCTGGCCTGTGCTGATTTACTCACCCATCACAGGATCTATGTATGCATTTTTGTACAGATACTGGTTTACTCACCCATCACAGGCTCTATGTATGCATGTTTCCTACAGACACTGGTTTACTTACCCATCACAGGCTCTGTGTATACATGTTTCTAACCAGCTCTGATTTACTCACCCATCACAGGCTCTATGTATGCATGTTTCCGACAGATACTGGTTTACTCACCTATCACAGGCTCTATGTATGCAGGTTTCCGACAGATACTGGTTTACTCACCCATCACAGGCTCTGTATACATCATTTGTTTCTGGCAGGTGCTGATTTACTCACCAATTACAGGTTCTATGTATCCATGTTTCTTACAGGTATTGATTTACTCACCCATCACAGGCTCTTTTTATGCAGCATTTGTTTGTGACAGGTACTGATTTACTCAGTCATCACAGGCTCTGTGTATGCATGTTTCTGGCAGGTGTGGATTTACTCACCCAACACTGGCTCTGTGTATGCATCCTTTGTTTGTGACAGGTTCTAATCTACTGTGTCATCACAGGCTCTCTGTATGCATCCTTTGTGACAGGTGCTGATCTACTGTGTCATTACGGGCTCTGTGTATGCATCCTTTGTTTGTGACAGGTGCTAATCTACTGTGTCACAATAGGCTCTGTGTATGCATCCTTTGTTTGAGACAGGTGCTGATCTACTGTGTCATCACATGCTCTGTGTATGCATCCTTTGTTTGTGACAGGTGCTAATCTACTGTGTCACAATAGGCTCTGTGTATGCATCATTTGTTTGTAACAGGTGCTGATCTACTGTGTCATTACAGGCTCTGTGTATGCATCCTTTGTTTGTGAAAGGTGCTGATCTACTGTGTCCTCACTGGCTCTGTGTATGCATCCTTTTTTTCTGACAGGTGCTGATTTACTCAGTGATCACGGGTCATGGCAGTGATGAGAATGGGTGTGGAGAGTTTTGTGTTACTTCCCATCACTTCAGTGTGAACAACATCACCTCCAACATCACCTTTGATAATGCAGGTAAACACCCAATTTTTTATATTTCACAAGTACATATGTATGCCTGTTCCTGATACAGGGAATGATAATACATGTATATCCCCTTGGGACTAATTCTCGTTAGCTCAGTTGCTTAACATGCTAGCACAGCGTAATGACCCAGAAGCCTCCCACCAATGCGGTTGCTGTGAGATCAAGTGCAGCTCATGCTGGCTTCCTCTCTTGCCCTATGTGTGAAGGTCTGCGGATGGTTATAGGTTTCCCCCAGGCTCTGTCCTGTTTCCTTCCACCATAATGCTGGCTGCCGTCGTAAAACACCAATCCAATAAATAAATAAATTCTCACTGCCTCTTCATATTGCTGACATGTCGTGGCCATGCCTCTTCCCCATGTACATTGCCAAAAAAGCATTGTAGAGCATTGCTACATGCAGACTACGTTCATATTTACATGCTAATGTGATGTAATCAGCAATTTTATTAAATTACTGGTTAAACCATGATCTTAAGTACATGTATGTTCATTCCCATACATGAACGTTGAGGTTCAAACCCTGGTAATGGCATGTACAACCCATCCAACACATCACACCTTTTATCTGTTCAAGGTGTTCTGCCAGGGTACCTAAAACAAGTTCAGGTAGACTAAATCAGGGTAGTATTGTAATGACATTTTTGGCTCTCTTCTTAACAGTTACTTATAGTATTTGAAAAAATAATAATATCTGTACCATACAGTTTGTATATAAATCACACAGTATGTAGTTATTAGGGTTGTTGTTTTCAGGCACACCTGAGGGCTGTGCTGATCACGTACCTGCTGGAGTTATCCCTAACGAGCATGGCACCTGGCTGTACGGCCGCGACGGCTGGTGTGACGGACAGCAGGTGGACGGCTGGCGGGTTGATGTCACTAACTATGTGACCACAGACTCCTCCAATCAGCTGCAGTATTATGGCTGGTTTAATGGCACGGATCCCCACCCCAAGGAAAACCCCGGCCTCATTATTCTGTGGTCCTATCTGGTCTACTATAAACCCTTCTCCTGATCACTGGAAAACACAGCAGAGTACACACCAATCCCCATCAGCTGGAAGGCCATTTAGTGTGTGGTGGTGTTGATGCACAAAACTAGACCTGTGTTTAGTGGTATAATGACGGTTAATCGGATTCTATCTGTTATTGTATAAAATGCTGTTCAAGAACTCTTTACAAAAATGTTTGGTTGTTCCATGTATGTATAGGTAGGACATCTCATATGTACCTGCAGAAGGTTCACATCTCGAGTTGTCGTCTGTTTAAATTTTGTACCAATTAAGAGAACTGTCCTGTAGTTGTATCTAACAAAGCAATTTTCAAGCTCTTTTCTTTTATTTAAAAAAGTACTCTTTTGACAGACCAGTGTTACATTGTTGTGAAAGCTATACCTGGAGAAGTCTTTGCAATGTGTTATGTAACATTTCAAAGATGTGTTTATTGTTTGATGTTTCTGTAGATTTCTATTACTTATTATTGTATAAAGGTTGTTTATTTGAAGGTACCTTACCAGTAATGCAGTGTGTGTATAAACATACTTATAGGAATTCCCACTCCACCAAGAAAAGACTGTGATAAATGAGAATTTGTGTATTGAGAGTTCAAAAATTGTTTTCAGTGAATGCATATAACGTTATCTAAAGAGATGCTACCATGGATTTTAATTTTTTCTTTTTTGTTCTGAGAGAAGAGGAATGTGTGGATGTTTTGTTGACTTTAATTGGTAAACTTATTTGTTGATAACGGCAACATTCCACATTTCAGGAAGATTTCTGTGCCACTCATTGTGACCACAGTGTGATCTTAATAGAAAATAATCTTAATGGAGATACATTATTGACTGTTTAGTTCATGGTATGAGCCAGGAGCTGGTTTTTCAGAATGTAACAGAATGTACTAACAGAATGTACTACATGTACCAACGTTGTTCTAATTAATTCATTACCAATACGATGTTAGACCAGATCATTACAAGTTAACACCAATCCCATGCAATCTTAATTCCACAGTCTTACTACATGTACACTTTTCAACAACCAATCCGGAGCCTAAGAGTTAACCAATGGATTTATCAATGTGTTTTTGGCTACCCATACTCTGTGGCTAACAGACTGAGGGGTGGGACATACACTCTGTGTACTGGTGTCCTACCTTTTGGCATATATATATATATATATATATATATGCGTGTGTGTGTGTGTGTATATATGTTAATGTAAGCATGTAGTGTCTGGAATTTATCAAAACTTTTAGTATGTGTTCAAGTTGTTGAAGATATTACGAATTTACTGATGCAAATTATTAGCCTAACTAGCTACATAAATATATACATTGCAAATTTTAATAAGGGAAGTTGCATACCACCTAGATATAAAAGTTAGCCTATATGGAGAAAGATTAAGTTCTCCAATAAAATGTTGAATGTCCAGCCTGTAAATGTGACTTCATGAGCTATATATGTAGGATATGACTTTATAAATCATGGTTTCCGGGATAATTGTCGTAAAAATATAAAACAGTGGAAGGCCTATGTGGAAAAGATGCCTATATATCACAGTCATATGACAGTGACTCGGCCCAAGAAGTAGCCTACCAATGATTTATATATTTATTTCCTTGGTATTTTATGCCGTACTCAAGAATATTTCATTAATTGCCGGTGGCCAGCAATATGAAGCCAATGACCATCTGGAGGCTGCTGGCACACCTGCCTGGCCACATATGGCCTGACAGGACGTCTTCGACTTGAACCAACAGTGACAGCATAGGTGAGAGGTTTCTGGGTCATTGTGCTGCACTGACGCACTAACCCCCTCAGCCATGGAGACCTCATCGGCTAATGAGAACAGTGCTACTGTACATTGAAAGGAAGATTTATGTTTATATGGAAATGTTACTGGTGTCAAAAGGTATGGTCTGCTAGGGCTGCTGTTTTTACATAAATGATTCAAATACAACTAGAAAAAAACTTAAATTTTATTTAAATTTCAATTAACTCTTTTGGATTGATGAACCATACTGTATCTTACTTAATATAACTTGAAACATGTTATAAAGGCAGGGGCCCAGGTTTTCGCCGGGTAGAAATACTTTCCAACACGTTTGTTAGTTTAAACCTGCACCTTCAGATAATGTTGATAAGTGTATTGTAGGCTTACAACAATACGCTCTGTAAGGATATATAAAAATTCGGCCAGTCCAATATCCTAAAAACATGTATTAGGCCTATACTATGGACTGAATCAATCCACTGAATCAGTCATGAACTTTTTGCTGATGCCTATAGTTGCCCCGCATCGTTGACAAAAAATATATGTTAAGGCCTTAAATGTCCAGGTACAAAGTCTATCAATTAATATTAGCGCCTCAAAACTGGAAATGTACGAGTGCGTAACACATACACATGCAGTTAATGAGATCGATATATTTCAAACTGAGGCCGGCGTAAGGGGACTGATAATCCACGGTGGATCTAGACACCGCTAACCTCAACTAAAACACTTCACAGCGTCACTGACTCCGTATTCAGCGATCGATTTGCTTAGTTTATCAGGCCTTCAAGTGACTCCCATGTTTTCTTTATTTCTTTGCCCCAAACCTCCTACATTTCCTAATGGGGGCCGCGGTGGTGGTGGTAAGGAGTTGTAGACAAGTTCTTTGGTGCCATCGAGGCACAGCTGGGATCACTTTAACCGATGTCACTCACTGATTGATGCGATAGTGAACAAATTGCCTTTCTCCGTTGTTTTACTCAAGACGGAAGATGTTACCGGATTTGTTTTTTCACAGTATCTCCATGTTGCCCACCCCACCGCTGTACATAATGATAATATCTGACTTGTTGACAATAATCTCGGCATATAAATGTACAAACAACGCCTGAATATTGTCTTAATCGGCGTTCCCAGATGGGTTATACAGCTAAAAATAAACAAGTGGGGTCTTGTGGACCCATTTTGTCTAACATACTTGAAATCATTGCATACCTGAGGATACAGTATTGCAGGCACACGGATCTACTGCGAACGACTTAGTAGTTGCTGTTGTAGCATGCATGTGGGCTCCATGTGTAGCTATATTTAGTTACCTGATCCAGTTATTAAAGTTTCAAAGATCATTTTTCCGCTGTTATTCAAAAATCGACAAGGAACTCCAGAGCTGAATATATGGTGTTTTTTTTTACTTATGTACAAGAAATGGGTAATTGCAAGTACCGTTTTGGTGAACGTTGTTTGATGTAAGCGGCGACCAATTCCAGCGTTACGCTGCAGTCTCCTCGTGCCGGTCACAGGAAGAAATGCACTGACGGGTACTGATGCAATGAGTGCAGCTGACCATGGTGTTACGGACGATTCTAGGGTATCGTATAATACAATTTTACTCTCGATGTTTACAGCAAGAAGCCTTCATAACTTAATATAGCGAACACTGTACCAATGTTCAACTGATTAGTAAAAAAACAACAGATTTTATGTGTAAATAAACTCAGCGAAGCTGATGGTACAAGTTACCCGTTAATGGTGCTACGGCCATGTTATGTTTTCATAAACAGACCCTCTAAGCCTAGAGGTTTCATTAGTGCATTGGTTGACAAACGAGTTGAAGTGAGAGATGTTTGCGTAGTCTTAGTATCACTATGACTGGCGAGAAAGTGTTAGACATGTGATTTGACGTTGCCTGATCTGATGTGCAAATGTCATTTATTGAGGCTTACGACTTGATGTTTGTATTGTCTTTTTATAGCTACCTGTCCAGGAATGAACAACTTATACAAAAGGTCGGTCCAATCATTTGTATATACCTTCTCTCTTGTTTTTAGAAAAGTGCTGCTATTGTACCTGTAAATATCCAGTTTGATTGAAGCGTGTGTTGGCAGTGACATAAATAACTTATAACTTTAGGTCTAAGCTACTATCCCAGCTAAAACCAGATGATTGTCAAATATGTTAATACGTGTTAATAATAGGCCTACCGTTGTTTTCTAGTGAAATGCTGATTTGCTTGACCGACTCCCCTTCTTTTAACTAACCTCTTCACTCCACCTCTTGCCCACAATATATAGATGAAATCAGTACTGCCAGTGTGATGTTTTGTCCTATCAAAAGCCTTCCGACAACACATACGCCACTAAGTATCATTTTCCGTGTAATCTTAATGTCAAGTGACCCCTATGGCTTATTTATTTATTTTTTGTTTTTTGTTGTTTTTTTTTTTTGTTTTTTTTTTTGGCTTTTTACTGTATATTAAGAAATAAATAACATACAGTGTACATTGGCTTATATTTGACAAACTGATGTAACTTCAGTTAGCAGATAGCTACCCCATGAGGAGAGCTGCACAGATGACTGCCTATCTATTCTTCAAAGGAAAAGAAATAGGTAAGGCCTATTACGTGACCATCAGAACCAGTGATTGAATGCTGTTGAGTATAACGTACAGCTGCTCTGTTTAACATTGCCCAAGCAGATGGGAAGTGATCGCTGTCACTAGAGTATATTTCAGTGATATTTCATCTTGAGCGAATCACACTTGATTCATTTACCGTGCTTGCCCACACATATTTTGTCCCCAGTATCAAAACTCATCGTGTCATTTTTGGTCAGAAATTGTTGCAGAAGATGATATTATCATAAAATATAACCAAAATATGATGATGAAATATGACAGTTGATCACCTGCCCACACCAGTATTCAAAAATACTGAAAAGCATTCATGAGAGAAGAATCCTGTTTTGTGTGATGGATTCTCGTAGCACATTGTTTTGTACTTAATTGCTTTTGGTCACACAGAGCAAATTCTGTGTCAGTTGGATTGGTTGGAAATGACTTTAAAGAACTTTGGATTTATACCAACATGGTTTCTTCTGCTAGTGGAGATCTTCAAAGATGTCATGAATATAGACCTGTACTGATATTCAAGTAAAAGTCACTTTGTGGCAATGTGGATTTTATCTGACCCATGTGGGAAAAAGGTCTACTCTGTACAGAAAGTTGTGTGCATTATAAGGCATGGCAGTATTGTCTCTTTTATTTCAAAATGGCCTGTTTCTTTTTTCAGGTGAAGAAAGCTTGCACAAACTGAAGGACTCCAAAGCCATGAACAGAATGATAGATGAAGCCAGAACCAGTGGTAGCAGGTTTAATACATTTACCAAAGAGATCAAGGATGGATTCAAAGAAATAAGTGATGACATCAAAAGGCGACAAAGATGACAGCCACAGTGCATCTTATTGTCAATGTACAAGGCTATGGTGATATTATCTCGTGACATCTTACTGGACTGTGGGAAGAATGTTCACCAGCCTGCTGCAAATCATTGCTGAAGTGTGAACCTTTTATAAGACACAAGATGTCATCAGTTGATTTTGATGACATCACCTGTTCATATGTGTGGTGTTACTGGTTTTATACAGATATATATATATATAAATATAGATGTACATAGCTGAGAAAATAGATAATGATCCTAGGTAATTAACTCATGTACATAGATTTACGTGTATTAACATTAAACAGTTTATGAGTGTAGTTCATAGTGTTCACGTTTTTGGATGGTGTTTTGGGCTTGTTCACATGCAGTTGTTTGTTGGGTTGTTGTCAGAAGGCTCCATCTGATATAGCCTGATTTTGACATTCATAAATATGAACTCTATCACATAAGCGAAATACTCTTTAGACTATGGGGTCAAAATTAAGAATCATATAATCATATGTATTACTATACACATGTACAAGTTATTACCATGACAACAATGGATAAGGCAGGGAATTCCACTCTGATATTGTGGTGTCATTTTCAGCGCTGAAATCTGATTATTTCAAATGACATACTAAGGGTGTCTAGCCTGCTTTCCCTTGTGAGATGTCTATTCAGGAACGGTGCTGGTTTGCAACAATCCAGTTATATGAAGTAAACATTTGAGGACACATCGTAGTTTTGTATACAGTACATTTTATGACATAAGTTTCTTTACCTTGCTTGAAAGAATATCAAGCTAGGGCATGTTTCACACTGTTATATGCACAGAATTTCTCTGTCTGATGACCAGTATTGTAAATATTACGTCACCATGGAAGTCCTGTGCTGGTGATGTTACATGTGCTTTGTAAATGGGCACCCAGGGGTACTAAATATACAGACTAGAGAAAGTGCCTTTGTAAACATTGATATGCACATACTTTATTGCACCAAGAATGCTAAAAAGGTGTGTTAACAAAATAAAATATGTATATAAGAATACAAACTCAGCAAAAGCACTGAGAGCTAAAAAGCTACATCAATATCAATGAAATTCACTCTGGAAAAAAGTACATGTAAGCACAATTTAAAATGGCACAATTCGCAAAATCAATAAGCACTTGAAAAGTGGAATGTGACCAGAAACGCTCAAGACTAGAGCAGAACAACGTATATCAAATACAGCTACTTTAATCGGTTATGCAGTTTATACCAGGAAAATGGCAACAGAAGAAATGGTCAAATGTAAGTCATGACAAATCATCATACTTGTAACTATGAATCCACCAAATATTAAAACCATATGTCAGAAGAATTCGAGATATAGCCCGGACAAGAATATGGACGCACAGAGAGACAAAATCCCTACACTATTATACTACCGCCATTACCGTCGGCGTATAAAAATGTGAAGCAACCTCTATGGAATTAAAGCAAAAACAAATACTCCATGTAATAAGCATATCTCTTAAATTGGCAAAACATCTTCCATAACCCATACAAGAAGCAACTCAGTGTTTGAACAAGTGCTGATACTTACCTGTCATTATCATCATTTAACACACTTCAATAATAGAGTGTTGTGGGGAAAACAGACAACAGGCCCCATGTGCAATTGTGTCACTGTTTTATAACACCGAAAACTGAAATGTTCTTTCTTCACCAGTAACACCATTTCTCAGGAAATTTTGACAATTTGGGCCACTTGAGAGTATATTATAAAACATTATCTTTTGATTAATTTCCATTAATCTAAGCTTAACATTATGGACATGCACAAACATCCCTTACACAAAAGGGAATACCAGAAAGGAACCTTTCTCTGATGATCTGAAAACCATGCATCAACATGGAACTGCAAACATTACATTTACACATGCCTTTGCAAGATCAATGTACAATGTCACCTTGTTCTCATGTCAAAGTGCTTAAATGAATTTACTTCCAGTCACTAAAGGGGCTAAAACTGCCTTTTGACACACAGCACGCATATTACGGCACCCAGCCATTTCACCATCACACATATCACATGCAGCCAATGACTGGGAGCCACAGCGGATATGTATTATCAGTCACATACAAAAATATTTACATAGACATATATGGCATGAGCTTGATGGCTGTGACCTGTGACTGCCTTACAAGTAACTGCTAAATTTCATCTTTGCCTTGATCTTTAACATATATTTATTGTATTAAATTAACATTCCAGGGACTAGTTACAGATATAGCACAGCACACACTTTCAGGGTTATGACTCTGCATTCTCTGCTTGGCCTGTTAAACTTCGTAATCCCCATGTGCTGTCTGTAATAATTATGCTAGTGAAGAAGAGACATCAGCACTTTTTCATTGATATGAAATGAGAGGGATAAACTGGCAAGCTTTACATTTTTCCTGTCTACATTTGTTTCCAGATTTTCTAGTCTCAGTTAAGGAGAACATAATATCTCAAATGTGGTATTTAATTTTTATCAGTAGAAAAAGAATGTATATGTGGTTACTGTATAAACTAGTATAAACAGGTTGTTATTCACTGGGGTAACTGGACACTGCTGACAACTGATGTATAATGTAAGGAGCTGAACCTCATTTAGTTAGCAAGCAACAGGATTGATGGCAGAAAGGACAACACCCTGGATAGCTGAAATCTCTCCTTATGTAGCAGCTTTAGCTGTGTCTTCATGGCAGAGAAGACAAGGCCCTGGACAGCTGAAGCCTCTCCTTGAGTAGCAGCTTTAGCTCAGTCTTCAGGGTGGAGAAGAACACCTCAGGGGCCCTCTCGTACATCCTCTGCAGCTCTGCTAACAGGGAACCATCCATCTCTGGAAATCTGCACAACAAATATAATTATCTGATAATAATGAACACATGAATTCCTTCATTAACCACAGGCACACAATTTTAAACAACACTACCAGAGACAAAATGGCCTAAAGCTATGACTGCATATCACTAGACCTAAAGAGTGGAACTACTGTGATGGTATCTCTTAATGCTGATCTGGAGTGATATACAAACTATTCAATTCAAGTTCAATGGAGACCCACTTACCTTCGACCATGTGGAAAAGTTTGACATCACGTTGTCAGAGGTCAGTGGTTTACTCAAGGCACTCCAGTTTGCGACACCGTGTAAGTGAAATGTCCTTGAGTATGGCAATCAACAATGACCATTCAGTATTCACTGAAAATTTTGTTCACCATATTAATGACTTTCAAATACACGTATTAAGGATTTCAAGAACGACAGGGAGGTGACACATACGTACACTGATAATCTGTTTATTCCTGACTTTGACAGCCAATCTACCACTTGGGCCTCTGACCAGGTCCTCCAATCAACTGACTCTGCTAGAGTGGGGGGAATTTCACTCATTTCCTGTTGATGACTTTTCTGAATCAACTCTTCAGTTTGCTGTGTAGTTCTCGCATGAGTGACAGAAATAGATGGAGCAACCTGCATTCCTCTGTTCCCAAGTTCTGATAATATTTTTGGCAGGACAGCTTCGACTTGATCTGTATGGTGAATGGAGATGTAGAGGTGAGTTCCAACCAGCATGCCTAGCCAGCCATCTGGGGAGTAGCTGGGCTCCACTTGTAGTGGCAGGATAGCCTTCCTCAACTTGTACGTATACTCTGCCTCTGAAACCAACAAACAGTCCATTCATGTACATGTACTAACAGGACAGAAGCTGGAAACCATGCTTATGCTACCCACACTACCTCTAGGACAGCAAAATTCTTTACTCTTACTTTCGTACTTGTTCTAATCTAAATAAATGTTTATTCACTGTCACTTCAAAATCTGAATATGCACTTATTCACAGTCATCATGGGTATATCATTTTTCTGAAAATACGTGTTAAATGTGTATATCCAAATTTACTGCCTTATTTTCCTACAAGAAAAAGAATTCCTGCTGTTAGCCTGTAATATTTCCTCCTTTCCAACACACATGATGGAATAAATCCAGTCTATTTCCAAAGTAACCTGAAGGAACTGAAATACTGGTATACTAACATTAAAATACTGGTATACTAATATTAAAATACTGGTATACTAACATTAAAAGAGAAACATGTTCACAGAACATGTCTATTACATCTATGTTTCTGACAGACTTATTCAATGAAGAACAGATGTTAAGAAAAAAATCTTTAACAGTGCTAGCTGAATTAAAGGAAATTATGCTGTAATGACCTGTCCTGCAGCTGGGGCTGTCCTTGTACTTCTGTGACATGGCCACTATGACCACAGCTGCCCCTTCTACTGCCAGAGCCATAGCCTCCAGGGTGGATCCACCTGTGCACAATAACACACTCCCTCAGTCACGAGCTCTCATCACAAGCTCAGCATATCAAATGTATGCATGGGTTCTATATCATACTCAACAATATTTCAGAATGAGAATGTATGTATATACTGTGTTTCCTTGTGGCAGGGTGAGTCCGTGCCACCAAAAAGCTGCCGTCAATGGAATATCATGCATCAAGGAACACCAGACATGACACCCCACCCAACAAACATCTGCTGTCATGCACCCAACCCCCCACCAAGACATCTATGCCAGTATAACATCTGCTGTCATGCACCCAACTCCCCACCACAACATCTATGCCAGTATAACATCTGCTGTCATGCACCCCACTCCCCACCACGACATCTATGCCACTATAACATCTGCTGTCACGCACCCCACCCCCCACCACAATATCTATGCCAGTACAACATCTGCTGTCACACACACCACCCCCCCCACCACGACATCTATGCCACTATAACATCTGCTGTCACGCACCCCACCCCCTACCACAACATCTATGCCAGTATAACATCTGCTCTCATGCACCCCACCCCCCACCACAACATCTATGCCAGTATAACATCTGCTGTCATGCACCCAACCCCCCAACCACAACATTTATGCTAGTATGACTCTGTCATGATGCTTTATAATTTAAAAGATCACTGTATCACATGAAATAAATCACCATTGCAAAAGACTTCACTATCTGAATGAAATCGATTATCATTGGTGTTTTACCCCGTATTGGAACTCAGGAATTTTTCACTTCTATGACAATGACCAGCACTATGGTGGGAGGAAACTTTGCATAGCCCAGGATTAACCCATGACCATCTGCAGGTTGAAAAGTCTGTGTTCAATTAAAATGTTTTGAAGTTTACTGTCTATGGTTTGTGAACAATATATGCTTAAGAAGACTACCAGATCCATGGGCCCATAAAGTGCACGTAGTAAGCATTCCATATGCACAATTTCCATGGCCACCAATACTGTAGGCATTACATCTCCATGGCAGTCAAAAGAACAGAACCCTACATGTGCTTTGCATTCCCTAATAGTGGCAACAAGGTTACAACACCTAACTCACTCATCTGTTCCACATCCATCCAGACTTTGTACCCAGCATTCTTCAGTTTGTCCTTGACCTTTAACATAATGGGTTTGGAGTCCCACTGGTAGCTGATCATCACATGGGGCACACTGACAGGAATTGCTGTAAAAGCCATTTGAAGTAGATAAAGCATACCCATAATAAGACATTTTATGGCACCTACCCACCTGAGAATCTTGTCAGTTATTATCAGTTAACCAAAGGTGACTGCCCATGTGAATGCATCTCAAGAATCACTTCCTACATATAAATTTAGACGCTGTTCATTCTACATATTCAATAGGCAATTTTGTAATGTGCGATACTACTTGATGGCAATCTAGCAAAATTTGGACTATAATGTAAATACTTCTTGGAACACTTTAGTTAACCATTAGTTGGTAGTTGGTACACTGCCAAAACATGTCAAACATTGAAAAATGATATACATTCATATCTCACCAAAATTCTCCACTGGCAGAGGTTCAATCAACTCTTGTCCAATCATCACCTTATTCTGGATTTCCCACAATGCTCCCCTGGCAGCATGGCAAAGTGCCTCATTGTCATATTTTTCCAACCTCCTTAATGCTAAAACAAACACAGGCAATGAGCTATGAGATTAAACAAAGTTCAGAAATCATAAATTTAATGCACCTGATCCTTCATAATTTTTTAGGTACAACACAGGTATAACATATCAAGCCTTCAGGTAAACATTTACAGTTATTATCTTTACTATTGCTCTCACCTTCCACACAGCCACTCTTGAGGAACTCCTCTTTCCTGGACTGACAGAAGCTGATGAGCCAGAGGCCTTTAGCTGCCAACAGCTGTTCATTGTCTGTGCAGTCAGGCTGGAGGAGAGAGACGTACAGCGGCAGAGTCCCTGAGTCAATGATCCTTGTCTTGTTCCCCTCATTGGCAGCCAGGTTGTTCAGACCACTGAGAACTTCACAGACAGAGATGCCATACTTTGTGGAGAAGTGGTACGGTGATTCCAGGGCATTTCTCAGTAACAACGTCATGAAGGTGATGGTGTCCTGGTTTGACGTGATCATGCTGGTCTCAGATTCTTTCACAATGTACGACAGGATCATTGTGGCCTTTGTTTTAATCATCAAATGATCGGAGAGGCTGAACAGCATGAATAGTTTGAGATTCTGCCTTAATATTGAATGACTATCTTCTCTCTGACGCACCACATTATGCAGTATGCCCAGCAGGCACTTGGCATAGGACACAACTCTATCATTGTTTAGGAATGGCCTCTCAGACTTGAAGTGATTCGCAAGAGTTAATTGGAAGGTATTCACAAACCCAGAGTCACATAAACTCTGACAAAAGCTGGATGATATGTCGCTGATGTTCCACATGGTGTGCAGACATTGTTTGAGAATCTTGAACACTGAGTAATTCTCCATGTTAAAGAGCCACATGGATTTCCAGTGACAAAGTATCCAGAGTTGATCACACAGCTCAAGGAAGCCAGACTGGCAGATAATGTCTGCTATATGACGCCTCTGTTTCTCATCAGGGGTGTATTTCGTTGCCTTCCAGATGTGTTTCATGTCATTCTCCACCGAAGATGGAAACACCAGGTTTTCCTCTGGGGAGTCCTGTCTGGATTGGCTGATGGAGGTCACCTGGTCTTTGAGCCGCTGTACAGTCTGGACGAGTATTTCCTCTTGTGCGGACTTCTCAACGCCATGTGTGCCTGGATGGTCCTCACTGTCCGTCCTCTGTCTCAACTCTGAGAGCTTCACTTTCACGCGCTGAGAAGGCTGAGTTGAGGACACCTTGTTATTATCCATCAGAATCTGCACCTTGAGAATGACGAAATATAGGATAATACACAGTGTGGAATAAACAACCACTGTTAATGCAGTAGAAGTCATGAATACACTGATGCATTTATCACGTGCCTCTGCAGCGGTTTTTCTAGCCACTTTCTCATGGTAGCCACAGTGATAAATACTGGAAAATTGAGTTTTAGACAAGTTTTGTATTGAATTTTCATGAAATAAATTGAGTTTTTGATACTGATTTTTGGTGACAAAAACATATTGAATTTTCTGATTTGTTCAAAATGAGTTTCTGAAAAGAAATTAGTTAGAAAAACTCCTGCTCTGCTGAAAGGCCTGGTATTAACGTGACCATCTCACTGGCCAAGCGAGCCATGGAGTTCTCCCTCTGATGTCTAGCACTGGGTTAATGAGATTGCAAATGTGAAGCCTAACCCTACTGGTTTAAGTGAGGCTTTATATTCCAAGATTGGCCAGGCACATGTCAAGGTGTGTCAACTCCCTCACCAAAAACCTGACAGCCACTGAGTAGCTGAGCTAGGAGATTACTACTTTAAATCTAGAACCTGTCTCCTGCTTTTGAGTAGGACATCCAGCCACTTCACTGTTGTTATTATGAATGGGCAAAAATTAGCCCTAACTTTTCAATATATTGTGGATGCTGATTTGCTCCAACAGTAACAGTACAAAAAGCATGCCCATAAATCGGCTCAAGATCACAGCACAAGTCAGAAAATTCCTCTTGCAGTGGCACATCATTTCTTAATTTTTGCATGTTTCACCCAGGTTAGTCATAAATTACTTACCAGTGATGACACACAGGGACACCTTCCTGGAATTGACAGCTGATCTTGGAGTATGGGCAGATACCCTTTAACGACTCCACCCTTGACATATGAAGGACAACACAGGAAGTACACAGATGTTCAAGGCAAGCTTAGAGAACAGGACAAGGTTGTAACTGTAGCCTTGCTGCTGATGGAACAGTGGAGCTAAACCTCCATGGTGGAGCAGCCTAAAAGGGCTCAAACCACTGCTTGTTACAGTATACTGCAAGGCAGGTTGCATCCAGTGTGTCATGATACATGGGTATAGTATGAACAAACCCAAAATCCATTTTACTTCAATCTTCATTGTAATTTGTATCACTGCATCTAGTCACATAGACACTAAATAATAAAATCAATAAAAAAAATTCTCTCTGAGTGACATCACAGCAGACTTTTAGACTTCAATTTCACCTATGTCATAATACAATTCCAAAGCATCTTGGTATATATTTTCAAATACATAACGTAGAAAATACTACTGGTATCGCCAGATAAGTATTGAAAATGGGGCCCAGACCAATACCCACCCACCGTCTGTATCGCGGAATCCTCGACCGGCTAGGGTGGAGTTTAGCCTTTCGCTGTAGTGATCAGTTCCCTTCACTATAAACTATTGACAGCTACCATTACCTCCTCATGTCCTTTAAAACGTCAAAGCAAACATTATTCGTCATCTAAACTCGCGTTTCAATCCACACTTTTCAGTTTGTTATCCGCGCTATTGCACCTGTCAAATGCTTTGACAGTCGGACTAATAACGGACGATAACTCTCGATGGCAGGATCAAGGGACACAACCATGTAAGTGTCATCCAATCCTTGATCGATATCATTCGAAACTGTCGACTAATTTTTGCTTCGAGATAATTATCTTCCGTGAAAAAAATTATATATATTTCAAGAGATTGTGATGCTAATTTTATTAAAGAAACTGGTCTTTGGGAATTTGACGTTGGACGATGTCTCACTGGTTGACGGCCTGAACTGAGATTTGGAGATCGATACTTCGCTTAGTATTTAGTACGCCAAAATCAAGAATTTTTCACTTACACGAGGCCTGTGAGTTTTACCTATGACAGAACCAGAGGGCCCAATTTAAACCATCTACAGGTACCTTAACCTTTGACAAGTTACTGACAAACTGTTCACCATGAGGCGTGCAGATATGCACACCAGAATGGTGGAACACCATTAGCCCCACTACGAGCGAGAGCGGAGGAGACAGCAAATTCCCTGTCCAAGGTGTGGACTGATCCCACATCTCGTGTCCCAGCGATTAAAAAAACAAAACTTTTGATCACTCAGCCATGGTCGATCCGCTTCCTTATCATGATGCGGGCCTATACTGATAATCCGAAAACAATTCGTCTTAAATTTATACCTGTTTCACAGGCCTACTTATTTAGCTCATTAAATCTGCGCTGGTAATGCATTTTTCTACCAGCATAAAGCTGATCGTCGCTTGAGTGTGCTATCCAGGAGTACGGCGTAAGACACCAATCAAATATATAAATAAATCAAAAGACACAAGAAATTTCTTCAATGATTATGATATTCGTATTTATTTAGGTTAAAGCAGTGCATCTTGATCAACACTTGAAACTAAAACCACCTTTAGCAGCAAGAAGTGACGTACCATTTTAAATATGGACAAAAGAGACATGCCATGTTAAAGGTGATGGGGACGGGTGATATATTATTGCAGAGCACGAATCGATTTGCATGTTCGCAATGAAAGAAAATGAGTCAGTTTTCTACTCGTGTGAAGTTCATACTACTCGGACGCCCGTTAGTTAACCTAGGCCAAGCTAACCCGGCTTCTGGGGTTCTCCGTGTTTGACCAGACGGCGAGGCGGTCGCCATGACGGACTTCCCAGAGTTCCTCGTCATCATCAGTACCGACTGATTTTCTGAGCTCTCTGTCCTTCCTCTCGTGATGCGGATGTCTGGTAGTTGTAATGAGTTGAAGGCAGAGCGGGTTCTAATGTAGGCAATCCTGTCGGGATCGTTGTGTATGTTTTCCCTGATCTGGGCGAACCTGTACTGTATCAGCTCCTGATAACTCTGCTCGTTGATTGCTCGTCTGTCCACGTTCTTGTTACTCCCGCTAGATGAACTGGAGTGAACTGCCGGTCGTCTGTTACATCCTGTAACAACATGGGTGTATGATTTCAAACAGAACACGAGGAAAAATCCATATATAACAGAACAAAAATTATGTTTAGGTACCGGTACATGCATTAATTTGGAGATGGATTCTCACAACGGAATCGTTACCAAATTTGTAAAGGGACCACCATTTACATGGATTATGTCAACACAGTAGGCCCCAACTCCTGCACGGGTTGACTAATAGGCAAGTCAGATTGGAAGACCACAATGGTGGGTTGAACAAGTGAATGTTTTGACCGACAAATCACTTAACTATTTCATATGAACATACTTCCGATGTGGGCAGAGCAGCCGTTAGACAAATATTAGAATTATTGCTGTTTTTGAACAATTCCAACTAGTATATAGAAAAAGTGATGAGATGTGGGCTGCTGGTAAGGCCTATAAACTTGAATCTCCACCGTTGCGGATAATAGAGCCAAGGGGTTAATGCACAGGTAGAGCGAACAGCGTTTATGGTTGTCTGAAAACTGTTTCAAACTTACGGCGATAAGCACGAATGGCAGACTTAGAGACACCCGGCCGCAGTAAAGGTCCGATGTCTCTCTCAATTTCCAGAGTTTTCAGAATAATCCGTACCAAAGCTTGACGCCTCTTCGCTTCCAGCGCCATCAGTCTTTGTTTCAGCTCGATATCTTCTCTGAAGTTCTGAGTGATCACTTTACACAGTCGCTCCGAGGTATATAGACTGTCACCCATGACGCTCTTATTGCCTCCGATTTTAGGAACTCAAGGCCTTGATTTGAACACCGGTTTTCAGCTGGTCGTACACCTGTCGCGAGCTATCCCATAGAGTACAATTAGCCCAGCATTCACACTTTTAGCTAGGATTCGTATCCACGGCACAAGGAAAGGTTTAACGCACGGTCTTTTATGTACGGTGACACCCTCCGGACTAATCTCATTGACAATTGGTCACGAATTCCGAATTGTTACATGTTTAATTCATCAGAATCCCAGCCTGCCTGGTTAACTCGAGACAAGCTGATTATACGAATGGCGTATTTCAGTATAACGGCTGACCTCCACAAGCAGTTACCATACGTTATCTCGTGACCCCATAGAGAAGTAATTTCTCTTATTTCCCCCATTAAACTGTCCCGATGGTATATATCAATTGAACTTAATGTCACCCTCTCCTGATTAACTCCACAGGAGCAGGGAGTGAACGCGTGCTTGATAGCTGATACACCCTGCTTCATTGTTAAATTGCCCAGATAAAAAATACATCAAGGCAACACTCGCGTGCAATTAAATCGAGGAAGTCACTGTTCTGGTTAGGAACATAGATCTATTTAACAGATGCAATTTCCAATTACGACAGGTCTCCAAATGTAGGAATCTGTGGGAAATAAACATGGACAAAATTCTGGACATTAGCCACGAGAGTGTAGAGCATATCCGTATAACAAACTCTTAAGCAACATGATTTCGGAAAATCGCTGTGCTATTAAACTGCTGTTATCAATATGAACCTCTGCTCTGCGAAACCGTGGTGTCGCACAAATCTACACGTGTATATATACAATCCCTTGCAAAGGATGAGAAGTTGGCATACATTCATCACAAATACCATCGAGTGTCATCACGTACTTGAACTGGACATTTGACCAAGTAATACATTAATGTGTAATATAGTCGACTGGTTAAAGGCGTGTTTTGATTCATTTTTCTGAAAATGACTTTCCTGTTATCGATGTGCACCGCGATCATTTGGTATAACGATGAATGTTGCCAGAATACGGATGTAAAGCGATAGCGAAGCCCTATTATCAGAGTGCTGTATGTTCATAAGGGTGAAAGTAAGCAAACGACATACATCCTTACATTTTACCGTCGTCAACTTCTGCAATGACTACACGGTATGTATATCGCAGACATGACCACTCCAACATTGAAATGTGTATAGGTTGTAGACTGTAAACCGTGTTTAAAGTAGAAAAGTTCACATTATGTCGTGTAAAACAGCATTGTTCAGTATTGCAATAGTCTGTGTAATGCAGTTACGTAAATTGCATCTAAAATATAATGTTCCCTATTACACCGCTATAGATTGGCGGTCTATATGTATATATTTATTAGGATATACTGGTATGTGACAGTAATCACTAGAAGTGGTAATGACAACTGCATTGTACAAGACTGGATCAGAACGAATAGTCCCTGTCTACAGCCACCAAAACCATGAGCACAGTGATACAGACACAACATGCAGGTATTTTGGATCAATCCAGGCATAAACGACAAGTGATTTAATATAGCACAGTACTTGCTAGTGTAGTTGACAGTTGTGGACCCATTCCACACGGGACGATTTTATAGTGCTGACGTACCTTATATTCACATACCATACTGCACCATTTGACAGGGCAATTTGTTAACCAGACACGTTAGACGTGTGGATGTCGGCATGGATAAGGCTATAGGATGAACGCAGTCACTTTTGTGATATCGCTGTGAGGTACGGGACCTTGGCGACAGTTCAGAGTAGGGTAGATACATGTAAGTGTTGTGATTTACAGACGAGACTGAATTAATGGTGTACACAGTACACAGACGGGCTTTGAGGCCAAGTATAAATTTACACCTTTATTACCCTCCCTTCAAACCCCATATTTTACGGGCTGTTTATACTGTGCTCTCCCTGGCAGTGTTTACTCGACCCCATATACGGATGGGTAGGCATCATAAACTGTCTGGCCCACATGTATATACCTAATAGTTCCATATACAAAACAATCTGTTACGTAAACAATATAAATTTGTGTTCTTAACGCAATACGCGTTGTATTAAAGACTTGAACTGGAAGCCAGTTTAGCGCATCAAGACTTCAGATGTATAGGGCATAGTCAAAATTTTGAACTCTCAACTGTGTTTTAATATGGTGTGATGGCGGCTGGTTACCCGACATCAGATCGACTTTGTCGGGTAATAACCAAGAACTTTTTAGCCGAACACGATCTGCAAGAAAAGCTGAAATCTATCGAGAAGAAAAAACGAAAAGCGTCCGTGCAAATCAGTCTCAACCGCTTGGAAATAAAGAAAGAGCTTCACAGTACTGTCTCTCCCGAGAATCGCCGGAAAGTGTCGAGCTATCCAAGTGGTAAGTGACCTGCAAGAGTTTCAAACGCTACACGACAGAGTTACAGTAGTCATTAGCTTGCCCATGAAACCAAACGGATTCGATGACATCAGAAACGACTTTATCAGATTGTTGATATGAATAACTGGCCATTTGGATTTACCCGTTTACAGTATAGAGGTGTACACAACCAAAGTTATGTAAATAGACTTATTCTCACTTATCAGGGGATAAATACAATTCCATTATAAAAAAAATTACACGTACATGTAACAACATATGTATATTGACTTTGTACTGTACCATTCTATTGCTGAACATCATATAGCTTCCAGTGCAACTTAATCAACCCATTTCCCCTGTGATGGGATTTCGTGAGTTCTATGTATTGTTGGACAAACGCTAATCCGTAATAACCTTTAAAATTTCCTGCGCTTTGGGCCATATGTTGAAAATATCCCAATCTGCATGCTTTTTATATGAAGTGATTTTTTCCTACGACCTGTTAAAACTGACATGCTCACAAAGTTTTGTCCCTTGCATTTGTCTCACTTACTTTTCGTACCATTGAAACAATAATTCTGATAAAATGAAATACAAACGTGTTTGTTTTCTTCACAGTTCCTCCTATACGCCAGAGGCAAATATTTGTCCTGTCTGGTTCCACCATTCCGGGAGAAAGAAAGCGACGAAATATCCAGAGTTACAACGAGCTCTTGCGAAAGTTAGAACTTAAATCTACCACAAATAATACATCTAGTATTGCATCAACCTCTAAATCCGCTGTCCAAAATTTAAAATCAAGTCAGCATTTCAGCCTCAGCGGTTCACCTGTGGCACACCTACCGAGGCCGGTGCAATGCCGCAGCCCCGTGTTACCCCAGCCCGCCACCAAACCTGTATTCACTGGCGTTAGAGCCAGGTACTCGTCTTTAAGCAAATATACCAGGGGACACAAGAGCACGGAGGCCGCTGGGTCTGCCAGGGTGGAGCTTCAGGAACCTGGGCAGCGGTATGGAGAGGGGAAAGGGGATGCTACAGCGCGTGTAGGCAGATTGAGGCCGGTACATGGTCTTAGACACGGGCAGATCAATCGCCACAGCTTCCCTTCTCTAAGGACGAAAAGCCTTCATCGATGACGCCAAGACATAATAATCTTGGATACTAACCACTTTCTGTACAAAAAGCCGGGTTTTCTTTGAAAGAAAGCCAAATGTCCAGTGTCTCTATCTACGACTGAATGAAAATCAGGCAATTGGAATGATATCCGAATAGTGACCTTATGTGCATCAACGTTCTATCAGGATGCATACGATTATGGGATACAGCGACGTAAATAGAAAGTGCATTATCAGAGGAAAGGCGCCTTGTTCTGTGTAATATTCGAAGTATACAGATACATTGCTTACAGTTGGCAAATTTCTTGTTTCCCATATTGAAGAGGCATGACCTTCATTGAGCTGTTCTGCAAGATATAGATAGGCACCACAAAACTGCAAGCACCGGTACCAGTGGGGAACAGCTGTGAAGCTAAGAGCAAGGCATTGGCGACTGGATGCAGGAAAAGGGTTTGGCCACTGGATAAAGGCCACGGGTTTGGCAGCTGGAAACTGGGCAAGGGTTTATTGACTGGATACGTGGCTAGGGTTTGGCGACTGAATACATGGAAAGTAATTGGCAACTGGATACAGAGCAAGGGTTTGGCTACTGGATACAAGGCAAGGATTTGGCAACTGGTCACAAGGCAAGATATTGGCAACTGGATACAGAGCAAGGATAGGAAACCAGTGGCAAGACCACCAAACAGACCAACAAATGAGGGTTGTCAAGCAAGGCGTTGTAACAAATGAAGGCAGAAGGCACTTTAAATTGAAAACCGGATTCAAATATTGAAGCCAGGAAACTGCATGTATGTGAGTTATTAAAAAGAAATCAAAGAAGTGTTGGGTTTGAAAATAGTGCCACACTTGGAAAGAGGACATCATCATACATGGGTTTGGAATCTAGGAATATCTTGACACAAGAGAATGAAAGTATGTCCTTATGCAACTCATTGTGCTGTTCACTTATTTAAGAAAAATAGAACCCTTGACTTGCACTATGATCTTGTAACACACCAGACGAAGTCTGCCATTACAAGCCTTTATTGATTCCAAGTAAACTTGGAAGGTCATACAAACATCAGCAGGAATGTTCACAAAATTGCATCATACTTCTCTCCTGAAGTAATCACTGATTGTTCAGACTGCTGTATATCAACAATAGATATATAAACTTTGCGCTTCACAAAGAATATATCAAAAATACTTCAACATGTCTTCTCTTTTTACACTTATTTCGCTACTCTGTGATGTTCACCACCTCAAGTGAAGTCCCACATAAAGTACCAAATCCTCCCTCTTAATCTTATTCTGAGGGAAACTTGGCACAGCTTTGAGGAATCCCACGACTATCCGCAAGTTGCTGGCAGACCTTCCCATGTGTGGCCTGAGAGGAAGCCAGCATAAGCTGTAATAATATTTTTTAATATGTATTGAAATAAATGATGATACTTAATGAAATTGCGAGAGTTCCAATAATTTCTTCTTCTGTTTTATTGCTTCATTATGAAAGCATAACAAATATTTATGAGTTGAATAATATTTCCCTGTAGGAAGAAAATATTATAGGGAGAAAATACATATGTTTATTTACGTATCTGTCCATGGTACATATAAAGTTTACATGAAGCCAGATATGAAGTTGCACAGCTTCACTATAAACTTAAACACACGATGCATACACTGGTTACATCATTTTTGTTTACAAGAAAGAAAATTTTCGGCAATACATTTTTATGACATAAAAGCTCACATTACTGTTAGAATTTACAGTTCATGGTTATTTCCCCGATATTGTCTTTTTGTTAGAAGAATAGATATAAAAGTTAGATCGCATCACTCAAAGATGGTCTCAATAGGTGACAGATCATTCCTTGCCCTGTCAAAAAGCAACTTCAAAAGGAAACAATCTGACACATTTTGTTAAACTATGGCCACTGATGTTAATGTTCTTTTCACTGGGAGCTTTGTACTGTATTTGACTTGCAGATATTATGAAATCAGGTCATTACTCAGTGCCAAGGGCCAACCAGGATTAAATGCCATTTGGCCTCATGGAGAGATATCAGTTTTGTGTCCTCTGTGACATTTGATCGCCACCAAATTCAACACTATCAAAGTTGAAGGTTGCTCCACCCTGATCCAGTGTAAGGTTCACAGAATGATACAAAATGATACTTATTACACAACAAATGCTGCCAAGAGAGACTTGAATGACAGTAGTGACCTTACTACATACCAAGGGCCAAAGAATGAAAACGATGCTAGGGAATATTTCTTGGCAATACTGATTCCACAATGAAAAATTACATTTGATTGATGGCTCAGTTGCCGAATAAACACATGTATGTAATATGTATACGTACGTACATCATCATTTAGCTGTAAACAAAATGCTCCCGTTGAATACTGCCTAATATACAATGCTATCATGTCATGGTATTTCTTTTCGCAGCTAGTCCTCTGTTACATGTATACTAATGAACCTTGTGACTTCCTGGATATCCCTGGAGATCTGTGTAGTATATTTCATTATCTGGCTACTAAAAGAGTGATCCTGTAACCAGTGCGATGAAGATCACCAGGGAGGGAATCTGTGACAACAGTGGGATGGAGGCAGAGCTTGGGTTGGGCGTGGGCTTAGACGTGGATTTCCTGTCTACCCCACACACCTCCATACAGCACGGGGCTTTGAATGACCCATCGGCCTGGTAATCATGCTGTGAGGAGAGAAACATAAGAGAGAATATCAGGTATACATGTCTACTTCAAAACTAGCTAAAAGTATATACATGTAAAGTAGACTAGATGGAACAATTGAGCTCCACAAAACTTGATTTTTAGGTGCAAAATGATTGATTCAGGGCTTAATTGCCATTTTAATTCACACCATTCCAGACCATAAGTACGAAATGTTATTCTAGACAGATTTACTCAAGAATTTTTCACTTATATGACATGGTCAAGTTCAATGGTGGAAGAAATTAGAACAACCCACCACCCCTGACCAGGTACCTGGTCAGGAGTCATGTCACAGCGGTACATGTGATGTCACAGCAGAAACAGATGCCTTCTCGGATGGTAGAAATATCTCACCCTTGATTGGTTAAAATGTAGAGCATGGAGGTCCGTTTGGATTTTCAAAAGGTGGGCGTTTATACTTACTTTGAACTGCAATATTTCGGTATCCTGCGACACAAAAGTAAAAGTGGTGCTTTTTTTTAACTTTAAATTGGATTTGCTACAATATACATCTGATCTGGTCTTTTCTTTTAACATGCATACAAACCTGGGTGAATCCGGGTTGAACACGCCACCTTATAGGGCAAGTGTTATCAAGGATTAACTGTTGAAAATACTTTTAGTCTAGAGTCTGTAAGTAACAGAAGAGACTAGAGAACCTACCCATCTCTGAGACTTCATCAGTTCACACAGCAGTCTGTCAGCAGGACAGCTGGTGCAGGAACTAGCTCTTATCTGCTTCTCTCCCAGCAAACTATACGTCTCATTGATCTTCCCACTGAAAACGTGATCAAATCTAACAAGAGGGCAAAAAAGGCATGGCATCACATGTAAAAATATGATGCTGATATTTTCCAACCAGCTGATATAATGTCATCACAGAGAAAGTCTTCACTTATCTTCTTATACATGCAAAACATCAGAAACATTCAAATTCTCTTTTGAGATGTCAGATCAGAAGTGTTTTATGTGTTTTACATTCATGCACACATTTACCTGAGTGGGTGTAACAGGAAATGTTACAGAATAACACTTACATTTCCATTCCACACTTGATTAGGAGTTTCACAGCAGCCATTCCACGCCTGTTAGGTCCAGCAGTTGTAAAATTACCCAACAGCGCAACAGCTGAAAACCAAATGAGGCCAGATGAAGTAACGCAATCAATATGATTTGCAATAATCAGATCAATTTTACAATAGATGGAAGCTTTTGTAAGTAAAATTTATCTAACAGTGATATGAAACATCTTCCACCTTCCTCTGAACAACAAACAATGCATGCTGAGAAATTTTGAAACATAGTAACTGTAGCCCTAAAATCCGGGTGCTGACAAGTGCATGAAAGACATGCCCTCAGCCTTGGGAAAGGCTAAATTTAAATTAAAGGAGCAGATACGACCACTGACCTATTGATCTGCCATTAAAATCTTCCGAATGATCTCCTGACAAATTCCATCCTCGTCCTTCAAATATGCTGCCATCCTCACCCACAAGGAAGTTATATTTAACACGTCCCTCTGAATCCTGAGATGAGTAAATCTTGATGAATAATACTCAAATAGGCTGAGAAACACAAAACTCAACGTACACAGTCAGTATGATAAATTAAACAGCATCTTTTTTTTCAAACATTCAGACTCCGGTATTTCAGTATTTCTGTTTATCCATAATTTTACTCCAGGCCTACACTAATTTTTCTTCTACATAGACACTGTTTACAATATGTTTATAGTGAGGCACAAGGAAATACAGGTACATGCCAAGTTTGCCAAAGTAAAACGCTGTTGAATTATACACGTATGTATCATGTGTACACACAGTAATCTCTTCTAGAAAACCACAAATAATGGCAAATGTCTTCAGGTGTCAATCAGGACACATCTCTTTTCATCCAAAAGAAAGCATTTAATGATAGAGTAGCTTCTTTATCTATTGAACAGACATTACACTGATATCTCAGTACTAGACCAAAAAATCAAAACAGAACATTTGTTGCCATTCAGTCCTGGGGCTACTTTCATAAAATTTTGGAAGTCAGTTTCTTGCAACTTTCATCGTAAATGACATTCCCTTATGGCTTTATAACCTACACAAGGTCTTTTACGACAAAAGATATGAGAAATATGCAAAGTTTTGGGAAAGGGGCCCCTGAGATTTAGATTGGATGTACACCTTGTGCTGGATTTGAGCACACCACCACGACATCTGATAGAGATTGTGGAGAGGCAGTACAATCAGTGTAATCAGGCTCCCAGGGGACCAAGCCACAAGCTGACAGGTTAAGTCAGAATTGGTTTTAGGTCTAGGTGTATTTGTACCTGCTGCGACTTGACCTCTTTGCCACATGACTGTCTGCTGTAACAGTTCCTGCTTGATGTCTGGTACACTATTACATTCCCCACCGGGTGCCCTAGTGTCTCTGCTTCCTCCATCACAGAAGAGCTCCACTCCCTGCGACTAATCACAGTGGGGCACACTGGATCTGCAATGTATAGTTGATTTCGTTTGTCATAGTACAGGATAACCTTTCACAGTCAATTATTTCTATATATCATACAGCAACTGAAATTCCTGTGAAAATTCTACATGTATTTAACTGGTTGTTAGTGAAGAAGTGAAATTCATATGACAAGCTCATTATCAATATTCAATAGAACTAACACTTCCACAGTCAGATTGAGTTCATATTGTTAATATAATTTGTTCATCTCCCTTTGCAATCAGGCAAAAAACTTTTCAATCTTATCAACAATTGTTGTTAATAGTAGTAAAGTAGTGTCTAAAAATTCTTCTTGAACACAGCACGCTTTCCAAAGACAAGCAATACAAAACAGAACAGTAAAAACCTCCAACTAACAGCGTTGGTCTATTTTGTGACTTTGTGTGTATAAATAGTTCGGCTATTACCCTGAGGGTACGGGCAGTCCGAGACATGGTAGGAGGCTATGGTGAACGCTTCTTTCTTTATCACAACCTCCACATCTGAAGAAACAAAATATATAAATGCACTAGTACACAATACAATACTGAGCTGGAGGAATATGTGACTATTTGAGTATATCTGATTCCCTCATACGGCACCATGTAAGTGAGTCTTAGTAGTTGTTCAGCTTATAAATAATCTAAACTTTTGCTCATATGATGCTCACTTTGCCCTATTCCATTTCTATGGCTTCCCATTCTGTAACCTTGGTATTAGGTGATATGAGGTTTGTTTGCTTGATATTCTACTGAAAAAATGCAAGTTTCAGCACTGAGAGTACTATTTTATGGCCTTCAGTAGCTTGTAAATATATGGGCAGCGAAATTTCAGGTCATCTTCTGTATCGCTTGGCGGCTCACCCAGCTCCAAGTCATACACCGCCTGTGTGGAGAGCAGCCTGAGGTAGAGTGGATCTAGCTGTGAACTCTGTGTGACCGTGATGCTGACAGTGTAGTGATGTATCACCACATCCAGGCTGTTCCCCAGGTAGTTCATCCCCAGCAGCCGTAACCCTGACGTCATGGGCGGCAGGCGGGGATTAAAGCTCAGGTGTTCATTGTGAATGCGAACCCCTCCATAGCCGAAGTAGACAGCTTGAAGGAAACCTCCCATTCCAGTGATGAAGTTGACAGCTCCTATGCCAGAGCGGGCCTCAGTCCAGATCTGAGAAGTAACCATTTGCATTACGCAATATATAGTTGTCTTAGCAAAATAGTAATCCACTTCATGAATCAATATAAGCCTACATTTTCAGCATTCCTAGAGGTATTTCACTACAGAGATCCACTTACACATGTCCCAAGGCCTACAATGTACATTTAATCTCTGCTTTTGCATGTCATGTCATGATTTTCACTTCAAGCGATGGCTGCTACTGCAAACCATGTCATGTGAATACAATATTATTTCTGTCCAGACAGTGATATCTTGTTGAAATTTTGCTACGTAGTTTGATCTTTCATTCATGTGACACACTAATGACAATTTTCCTAGAGCTTTGTGGGAATTGCTTATGCAGTGCAGAATGAAGTCTGTTTGCCTCGGGTTTCACCAGGGAAGCATGACACTTGTGAAATGGGATTTGTCTGTTTCTAATGATGCCACCTTAAGGTGAATATTCCAATGATATCAATATTTCAAACACCCCACCATCATGTAAAACATATATATGCTTTCTTATGGCATAAGACAAGAACCAAATAGATTTGTTTCTAACAGTGTGACTATATCTTACCTTGAAGGGTTCTCTGGTATAGAGGTCATAGCTTTTGGTAAACAATTCTGCTGCTTTGTCTAAATCCCCAAGTTCCAGCCAGCCAATAGAAAACATTCCCCAGGTCATGGCCGGCCCGAAGGCATTGGTGACGTGTTCGTAGTGCAGCAGGTCGTTGCGCCGTACCTCGTCACTCATGCGGTACATCAGCGGAAAGCCCAACAGGATCACATCGGCCTGCTTCACGCCCCTATTATCTGCAAGACACAAATGTGGGTGCTATCAAGTGATGACAAAGGTGTAAGCTGCTTCCACTGTCACGGTGCAGACATCATAATAACATACAGTTCCTGCAAGACACATCCTCCTCACTTTTTTCGCCCACAACATATTTTTCATTTACCCCCGCCTTGTGTTCAAAAGGTTTTTAAGCTGTTTAATCAAAATCACAATCACAATTTAATGAAGGAAACTACATCCTCAGAGAAATTTCTTCCAATGTGACTGCCATTAAATATATGACAAATTAAATATGAGACAATCTAACAATTTCCAATACAAGACCCGTATAAGTTTTACCTAAACCTTCTTCATAGCCTTCATATTCTGGGTGAAACATTCGTGTCTCATCAAAGGGGATATGTAAATTGTCAGCTACGTGCAGCCAGTCATCCTTCACCTCCGTCCTGGCATTGAGGTTGTTGATACAGGCGATGTAACGGGCATAGTAAATGCTGAGCTGAGCCTGGACATTGGTGTAGACAGAGTTACTCACATTCTGAGCATGCTCGTCAGGGGGCATCACTCCTGTAACACATAACATATTTCCATGCATCAACACATTTGATTGCTGTTTAAAGCCATATATATGCTCACTGACTTTTACACCCATACATTTTAAGTATGGAGGACACCTGAGTGCCCTGGGTAAGCCACTAACCTTTGACAAATTACTGACAAACTTGTCCATGCATTCTGTACAGACATGCACACCACATTGGCTGAGTAAACATCAGGCTAACCACACAATGGCCACACAAGTGTCATTGACTGTTTATTGATATCAAGGCTCCAAAAACACCGAAAGAGGGCCGGGGGGGGGGGGAGGGGGCTAAAATTAACACAATGTATCTTTTAAATTAATTTTGTGCTAAAAAAGATATATGTACACGTCACACATCATGGTGGCAAATATTCTCTTATTCCAAGTCTGACTAGTCCTACATAATATGATGTGCTCTCAAAGTTCTTAACATTTCAGACTCTACACTGTGGTAATTAGGATACACATACCTTTAATTTCATATTCCTGCTTCTCTTCATTCCATGTGGGTCGAGACTTCCAGAATTTAGCAATGTCTTTAATAAGTGTATATCCCTTCTCAGATTTGAGCCAGTCAAGGTCCTTGGTTACACTCACAAACTGTTTGGCTGCCATAGCGATATCTCCTGTAATGTGAAGCTGGTTTTCCCGACACGGCACGCAAATGTCCGGTGTGACCTCTATTCCTGTCTGAGCTGCTTCCCATGGATACCTCAAGCCTTCGTATCCACCACTACGAGCTCGATCATATGCATACTTCATTCCTCGAATCCTGTAAGACAACATCTCCTTGGCCAGTTCTGGGTGGAACATGAGCATTGTGGGATACATCCAAGTCTCCATGTCCCAGAACACGTGACCCTGATAGTCCGTCCAGTTGGCTCCGTTTGCCAGACCTCCGGGGCTGAGACCATTAAATGGCTGACTGGGGCTGAAGGGTTGTGTGGAGGGCAGGAAACTCAGCAAATAATAAAAGCAGCCATACACAAGCTTTGACAACTTCAGATTTCCATCAATCTCAATGTGACCTCTCCGCCATTTTTCTCTCCAGGCAAGAACATGGGTTTCATATATTGTTTTCGGACTAGCATCCAGCATTCCTTCCACAATGTCAAAGTTTTCCGTCACTTTAGACACGTCCATACCCACAGAGGTAAGGATGAAGAGAGTTTTGGTATCCTGGTTTTCTGTCAGTACTAACTCCTCAGGTGTAATGGTATAAACCATATACACATCTGATGTAGACATATTCTTGATCTCTGGAACCAATGTCCGCGCATGCTTAAACCTAATAATCAGAATCAAACATTTAAACAGTGCATACAATCTCTACTAAAAAGAAAAAAGTCACACGCATTTTCAATTAATACATATCATGAGTAATAAAAATGGAAATTATCCCAAAAAAGTTTTACTATCAGTGACATTCAGGGACATAATATCTCATGCAAATGATTTATTCTTGTTTCAATCACACAATACTCATGAATTTCCAAGGACAATTTCATTTACAAATACCTTCATACAACAAAGTCAATGAATACTATTTTAGGAGAGCTTGTTCATTGGTCTGTTTAAAACATATCACAATATGATACAGTGTATTCAACACTGACAGCTCAAGTATGTTCAAGGACTTAAAATTCCAAACTAAGGCTTTTTTCAAGGTCTTTCAATGTCTTCAAACCCTTTGAACATACTTCTCAAGGATATAAAAGATTGCAGAAAACCTTGGTGTACACATCATTGCAGGAAGAGTGAAGGACAGTGAATTGGAATTCAAAATAAATCTGATGGTTATTATCTGCTAGTGTGTATGATAAACTTTGACACTGCACAAACAAGTTTAGTATTAATGAGCAGTAATTATTACAAGACTCACAAAATAGTGTCATCATTTCCTCTATAACTTCTTTCCTCAAGCATTTTTAAGTCAATAGAGGCATTTCCTTGGTTCCCAGTAAGTTTGAGCGTGAAGCTTCCTTTGGCTGCAGGTTTTCTGGTCACAGTTATCTCTGTGATGAGGACACGTGTGAAGGTCTGGTGAGCGTAGATACGATCAACGACCTTCAGGTTGGGAGTGTCTATCGTTTCCATGAACACAGCTACAACAAAGAACAACAATATTTCTGGAGCTGTAAATCATAAATAATCAATACTGAAAACTTTCGCACAATTTCGGTACAAAGGTTGTTCCCTTAACCAGATTTACACCAGTTCTACCTTTGAGCAATTTAAACAATCCTTTTAATCTGTTTTTAACTTACGCACAGCTCATGCCAAAAAATTTCTGCAAATGTTGCAGTTACAATACCACACAACATACCAAGCAATGTCATTTAGGCACAAAGCAGAGCTGAAAAACATTTTATCCAGCTGAACATGAAATGATGTTTTCAATACCTTTCTCCACATCGAGGGTAAATAATCGTTTCACGCTATCTGGATTTTCCCCCATGATTGTCTCAACACGGACGGCATTTGGTGATGGGATACGAGCTCGGTGACTCCAACCTAAATGTGAACGTTTTATAGAGAAACAATATACAGTAATGCTAACAACTAGTGAGACTTTCACAAGCAGCAAACACAAAAATCACGAGACCTTTTGGCACTATAACCTACCTGTGGACACAGTATTGAACGAAAACAATTTTGACAAATATGACCCAGGAAGTTTTGTTACAGAGTTCCATAATTCTTCTGGAAGATCACATCATTTGTCACTCTGAACCTGTACACAGCTGCTCACTAAGCCAGCCAAGAATCTTCGCCCATACAAACAATATCCTTATCTAAAGATCTGGAGGACAACAACTGTCTCTCCAAAAACTGTATTGATAAGACACACAGAATAGTCTTAAATGCAAAAAATAGATTAAAAATAGATTTCAAGAAAAAAATTCAATGATACAGCTACATGATGGTTCGAGTCTATTTTTCTAACCAGTTTCAAATACAGGCATATATGTTCTTACCCATGTGTTCATTGTAAAGACCGTTGACATAGATGGTATCGCTGAACACCACAGTGGCCAGGTGACCATTTGACACAGAAGCCATGTAGCTGAAGTCAATCTTCCCAGTTTTACTGTCCACTGGTAATCTACAAAAACAAGAAAACTGCTATCATACACATACATAGAAAGTTAATGATGTACTCCTTAATGATAAACATCTCCATATTTTGTTAACCATGAATGTTGCACTGAAAATTTAACAGCAGTGAATTTATTCTTTAGTCTAAAAACTGGCACAGTGTAAAAGCCAGGTTGGTCAGGAAGAGGCTGATCACTGATATCTGTGTACAGCTAATTTACTGTCTGGTCAGGAAGAGGCTGATCACTGATATCTGTGTACAGCTAACTTACTGTCTGGTTAGGAAGAGGCTGATCACTGATATCTGTGTACAGCTAACTTACTGTCTTGTCAGGAAGAGGCTGATTACTGATATCTGTGTACAGCTAATTTACTGTCTGGTCAGGAAGAGGCTGATCACTGATATCTGTGTACAGCTAATTTACTGTTTGGTCTGGAAGAGTGTAGACAGATCACTGATATCTGTGTACAGCTAACTTACTGTTTGGTCTGGAAGAGTGCAGGTTGATCACTGAAATATGTAAACACCAAACTTACAGTTTGGTCTGGAAGAGTGTAGACAGATCACTGATATCTGTGTACAGCTAACTTACTCTTTGGTCTGGAAGAGTGTGGGCAGATCACTGATATCCGTGTACAACTAACTTACTGTTTGGTCAGGAAGAGTCTTGGTTGATCACTGATATCTGTAAACAGCTAACTGTTTAGTCTGGAAGAGTGCAGACAGATCACTGATATTTGTGTACAGCTACATGTAACTTACTCCCTGGTCTGGAAGAGTGCAGACAGATCACTGATATTTGTGTACAGCTACATGTAACTTACTCCTTGGTCTGGAAGAGTGTAGGTTGATCACTGATATCTGTGTATTGACTACTGTGGGAAGATGAGCTAAGGTTTGGCAGGAAACATGATCCGTGGCATTTAGGTGACTGGAACAGTCCGCCTACTTGCTTCTTGTCCTGTTTTGGACAAATCAAGATTTTGCATCATGCACAATGTTACCTCTGAAATCCTATACTAAATTTAAGCAGCTCAATACCGTTATAATATTAAACAGAAACAAATATACATGATTTCAATCAATATTCACATTTATTTATTTACTTACTTATTTGATTGGTGTCTTATGCCATACTCAAGAACATTTCACGTATACGTTGGTGGCCAGCACTATGGTGCCAGAATACTTTGCACATATGTGTGCATTTGCTTTGGAAAGTTTGTCAGTGACTTGCAAAAGGATGGTGGTTGACCCCTGCTACCTCAGATTTCCTCCACCCATGAAAGTGACCAACATTCACTGTATATGTCAAATATTCTTAAGAGTGCCACAAAATAACAATCAAATAAATAAAATAAATAAATTAATATAATTAATAATTAAATTGTCATTAAACATGCAATGCCAATTCATACATAATATGGAAGGATTAAGGTATACAGAGAAAGCTGATCTCTATAAAGCAGCAGAAAATCGCCTGATAATGAATCATGTGTAACATTCACATCGTTTTGATAGTATGGTTTGTACCCAGGCCTTCCAGGTGATGAGGACACAGTCCAGCCTGTCTCCTGGGCAGTAAGCAGTCTGACAGTCTGGAGGTTTGGTCTGACGCAGAGTCAACAGTTTGTAGTCATACTCCAACATATCCCTATGTGTAACATAAGACAGGATAAGTAATCAGAGATAATGGCTTGTACCCATACTCCAACATATTCCCATGCGTAGCACAAGACAGGATAATTAAGCCAAGATAACAGTTCGTAGTCATGCTCCAACAGAGCCCTGTGTGTAGCACACAAATAATTAAGCACTTTAATGCATTTTATATTTTACAGAACTTTTGATTACTTAATAATGCACTAAGTTCTTTCATTTTGTCCCACACATGGTACAAAATGCCTATAACTGTTATCCACCATTGAGTGACTGTTCGAGTACAATCCTACTTACAGCTCCACTTTACACTTGATAAGTTGTTTCGCTGCTGCAATAGCAAGCTCCGATGGTTTCTCACAAGTGAACTCTCCAATGAAACCAATTTCTGCAACACACCAAAGCAAACATCTGGCAAATCATACACAGGTGTTCCTGAAGTATCTCAATATAAGTAAGAACTGATGTATTTTTATAGCTGCAAGGAGGATAGAGACTTGGACAGGTACAGGAAATTCCTCACTGCATGACGTTTCAGAATTTACCCTGTTACCGTGTCAACTGTTGGGTCAGTGAAGTTATTCTTCAGTGTAGCAATGAGCATCACTTGATAAACACAAACAAGTAAAGAGCTGAAACTAAGCAATGCCATAGTTACACATACATGTAACTTATTACTGTTGGGAGAGTTGGGAACATTTGGGATACTCACTCAAAACCTTGTCTGTAGGATCATCCCAGCCCTCTCCTTCATACACTCTGCCATCATCACCGACCAGGAAGTGAAACCCAGTGTAAGTCTGCAGAGAACAACATCAACTAAGACTGAATGGTAAGGGTTAGCAAAAACTAAACAGGTGCACTGCCAATAATACTGAAGTCAGATGATTATAATAAGTACAAGCCTTATAAGCACGGAAACATGAATCACATGAGACACAACTGTTACTGTTTGCAACACATTAAAGCCATAAATAACCCACAAGTTTTAAATGCAATACCACATATATTCTTGACACATGTTGGCTAGATAGCTGTATGTTCCAATAGGCAGCTGAACTCCACCTGTACATATGTATTTATGTCAGAAGTTCCACACAGGTGTGCACAACTTCCATGTAGTACAAGCATGATACCATGAGTTCTGCAGCATACCCCATTGTGAGCAGCAGCAATCCTACAGTCTGACTGGTCAAAGCAGCGGTTTCCCCCCGTCTGGTGCACAACCACCGTCTGGTAGCGGGGCCTGGAAAACATCCTGGGGGTCCTCCTCCAGACGACCTCAGGGCATGAATTGCCTAAACAACAGGCACAATGACAGAAATGCTTGCACGTGGGTGACCACATATATACTGACTTTGTTAAATCAGAAACTATTCCATATATGAAGAGGACTTACAAGACTTAATACACATGTACCATCTCATTTATCTTATTTTTACTTGGGAGTGGGAAACTGCTACACAGCTGATGCTCCTGTGGCTACTACGTGACCTAAATGTGCCTCTATACATAATGATCACAGTCTTCTTGGCAGCACAGTGGCAGTGTGAGGACATCTCAGATGTATGTTATATAAACAGAATACCTTCTGGAAGTGGACACTCCGTGACTTCAACAGCCCGAATCGTGAAGGGTTCTCGTGGAAATGTTACTTCTTTGTCTGAAATATACATGAAATACTTCACACATCAGTTTCAAATCTCAAATATGATAACATTATGATTTTTTCTGAAATGACAGAGTTTATTTGACAGGAGTAAAATGTAAAAAAAAAAAGGTTTATACAATAAGAAACCACGAGTAGATACAGTCCACAGTCAGAGTAGATATATGTACTTATTTATTTCATACTGTATGTTATTTCTGATCAAACATCACACCGCTATAGTTCACTTCAATGCATATTTTTCCTTCTCTGTTCCTGCCCTTTAACCACTGAGGTGACAGGACACACAGAGTAGGCTAAACACCTTATAGTTACCTTGTTTGAGATGATAGCGCACCCCTGACTCCGAACTTTCCAGCATCAGCAGGTGTTTTCTGGACTCCACCCTGCAAATCACCTGAACACTGTCATGTTTTATCTCCATGTCCAGTGAGTTCCCCAGGTAATCTAGTCCCATAAAGCGCATTGAAGATGTCCCTGGTAACAGCCGAGGATTGAAGTCCAGATTTTCCACGTGTAAACGTGCTCCACCATAACCGAAAAACACAGCCTGCAAGAATCCGCCCATTCCTGTGATAAAGTTGACAGCTCCAATACCAGACCGAGCCTCTGTCCACACCTGTGGATACATTAATAACAAAAACACCTGAAAACATTGGATTTCACGTCGTATTTATAAAACAAAATCATACAAACTTAAAGATGCAAATTCAGAGAATTCATATTCCAAGCTAAATATGCAAAACTGATGCACGGAGCCGGGTGGTTTTCAAACTTGAGGTTTTTCAAAATGAATCAACACACAAATTTTTATTAATAGTGGACAGTGTTCAACCAAATCATGAAAAATGGCTGAATTGGCAGAATAACACAACTAGCTTACTAGCCCTCCTTTTGCTGAAGAGTGAGATAAATAGTACAATGCATAAACAAGTGTTTAACCCATTCATTTTACTTCAAGCATAACAGAAACAAAACTCTGACTGGTCACCTTGAAGGGCTCTCTGGTGTACAGAGAATAACTCTTGTGGAATGTGTCTGCAGCCTTCTCCATATCGCCCAGCTCCAGCCAGCCAATGGCAAACATTCCCCAGGTCATGGCTGGCCCTAAAGGGTGGGTGACCTTCTCATAGATCTCAAGGTCATTCCTCCGTACAGTGGCTGACATGGGCCACATCTGAGGGAAACCCGCCAAAATGACATCTGCTTGTTTCACTATCTTTTTCTCGCCTACAAGAAACTCATGTCCAGTTATACGTACAGAAAGTTCTTTCATACAGTTTGACATAATCATCAACTAAAACAGTTTAATTTAATTACAGAATACATTCTATCCAGGCTTAAAATGTCAAACCTTCAAACTACTAATTAATCTATAACATTTCTAAGCAAAAGACCATAACAATCATTAAGTAAAGGATATTACATACAGGTTAAGGTTTCTATCAAGAATACCACTGACAAACAAACATGAATGAAGCCCTGTCAAGCCTCTAATATTTAATGACTGTGTGCCTCTCAAATTTACAATCGTATCGAGTAACAAATGGCTAACCTGTCACGTTTCCATAGCCTTGGAATTCCGGGTGATATTGTCTTTCATCATCAAAGGGAATGAAGATCTTTCTGGCAACTTCCAGCCAGTCGTCACCAATCTCCTCTGTGTCATTCATCTCAGCCAAACAGGCAGCATAGCGAGCAAAGTGAATACTGAGTTTGGCACCAATGTTAGTGTAAACAGAGTTGTTGATGCTGAGCTGATGCTCATCAGGGGGCATAACTCCTACAGGGCAAACATGATTGTACACATCAAGTGTTGAGACAGCTGTATATCCTGTAAATCTTCAACCTTTTCAACCACTAAAGCACTTTTTTTGGTGGAATTTAAGCACACAATGATAATGACAATGTCGCTAAAAATGACTTGTTTCTGTGATTAGAGATTTGAGCTTTATAAAACTGTGCAAATTATTTCTTTACATCACATAGTTCTTTCAGAATATTTCAAAATATTGATTGCACAGATGATTGAAACAGTTGAAGAATTAGGGTATGTATGTACCTAAGTCGTACTCAATAGTTTTTCAATTATATCATGACAAGGAGTCCTTAGAATGTATTTTTGTGATAGGGCGAGTCCATGCTGCCAAAGCGCTGCCTCCACTGAAGCATCATGCCGAAGACACCAGATATCACCACATGATACTGACACCGTGCCAACCAATCTTGTTTCCTGACTTGCATCTCAGTGCCGAGTGCCAGGCAAGGCAGAAACCAAGTGTTTAGTTTGACCTGATCCCAGATCTCCTGACCTTGAGGCAGATGCTCTAATCCCTAGGCCACTGAGGCAGTGCTATCAAATGTACTTTTCATTTTTGATACAAAGGATTGATGCAGCTGATCTGCCACCAATAAGGTAGGATGCTGAGGTAATTCCAACCCTAGCTGTCTTGTTCACCATTTTAAGCCAGAAATTTCTTCAAAAAATGAATGCATTAGATGTTTCTGGGCTCTACCTGGAGTTTTCTACCACACGCAAAAACCTGACTATTGTTATATGCACAATTTATCCTAGAGGTAAATACAATGTTGAACTCTGAACAGATGGAAAAGTCTGCTGGAGAAGAGCCATCAGAAAGGTCTGGAAACCAAGAATTCTGGAGGAAGTGCTTTTGCAATACATGTCTCTTTCAAGTTAGAGCTGCTAGAATAATGTCAAAATGTACAGGAAAATACCTACCATTAATATCATAGTAACCAGTCTTCTCATTCCATTCCGGACGAGTTTTCCAGAATTGTGCCATTCCCTTGATGAACTCATAGCCTTTCTCTGACTTGAGCCAGTGTAAGTCCCTTGTAGCAGTCAGATACTGCCTGGCAGCAAAAGCTACATCACCAGTAATGTGCTGCTGGTTTTCACGACAAGGTATACATATATCAGGAGTTACCTCCCCTCCAGTGAAGGCAGCTTCCCAGGGGTAGCGTAGCCCTGAATACCCCCCACTTTTGGCACGCTTCTGGGAGGGAGGCATGCTGTAGATGCGATACGACAACATCTCCTTGGCCAGTTCTGGGTGGAACATGAGCATTGTGGGATACATCCAAGTCTCCATGTCCCAGAACACGTGACCCTGATAGTCCGTCCAGTTGGCTCCATTTGCCAGACCACCGGGGCTGAGACCATAGAATTGGTTGTTTGGAACAAACGTGTCAGTGGATGGCAAGAATGATAACAAGTAGTAGAAACTTCCGTAGATCAGCTTGGATAGACGTGGGTTGTCATCCACCTCAATGCGGCCTTTGTTCCACTTCTCTCCCCAGGCCTTAACATGCATGTTGTACAGGTAGTCATGGTTAGCCGTCCACTGACGCAATGCATCATCAAACGTCTGCTCTGCCACAATCCTGTTCTGGTCAGCTGACATGGCAAACAGCCAGCGCGCCTTGCTCACACCAGGCTCCAGGTGGAGCTCAGCAGGCAGGTTCTTCCAGACGACTGTGATTTGGTGAAGGGGGCTGGTGTCTGTCTCTGGAATCAGCGTCTGACCTTCCATCAGAGAACACCCATCCGGACAGCTGTAAACAGTGACAGTTCAGAACCACTAGAAACTACATGTGAAACAACGGGCCTTTGTCTCCTTGGATATTTGTGCTCTTGTAGATGTAACTATTAGAAACACTGAGCCCCAGCCTATCAGGCACTGCTCACTGAGGCTAAAGGCTGGAATCCAACTTTGGCTTCAAGTTTAAGTTAGGAGATTCAATAAATATACCAAACAATGTGTGCATCAACTAATTAGCATACCTCTCTTATGTAAACAAAACTGTGATCTTTGAAGTATCTCAGCTTATAAATATACACCTTACAGCTAACTCACATCTCTGGCCGCTGGTAATTTTCAGGCTGCTTAAAGCTGATATCTATGCTGTCATTTCCCCTGTTGTTGTTGACTGTGAGCACGACAGCCATGTCACTATCTGCCTGCCTGGCCACCAGGATCTCAGTCAGTAACAGCCTGTTGTAATACTGATGAGCGTACGTTCTTTGCTTGACCATCACTCTAGGGGACATAATACTCTCTTCAAACACAGCTGGAAACAGATACAAACATCTGTATAAATGGATGAAAAGCCACTCATTGTTATTCACCTTAAAAGTACATTAATCACAGTCAGAATATATTCATCCTGAATATCAATGTTTTGACCTTCAAGTCCTGATTCTTTCCAACCAGCAAACTGTAGTTGTTTTCATTTTCCATGAAGCTGTGGTAAAATATCCACAATGATAATTTCAACAAAAGTTTGGCATGTAAAAATGGACTTTTCAGAAGCACCTAAGGCCATTAGTTTTCTGACAAGAAATTAATCAAAGTACACACCAAAAAAATAGTGGCTCAATAAGGTGGATGAATCAATCAGCATAAAGCAAATTGTGTCACTTGAAAAAAAAAAAGCTAAACTTCAAAAGTAAAATAGAGTAAGCAAAAATTCAAAAATTTTCAGTCAAATTTTATTGTACTTAAAACATAATACAAAAAGGTTGAAGAATTATTGGAACACAGGAACAAACATTCAGATTGCTCACCTTTTTCAACATCAAGAGCATACTTCCTGTGGACGACTTCACTGGGCTGGCCTTGAATGTGTAAGCGTATAGCATTGTGAGATGGGATACGAGCTCTGTGTGTCCAGCCTGGAAGAAAAGGAGTCACCATCAGTCTGATGTCCAAACATAACCACATTCACAGTTATAGAACGACTATTTATCAACCGTGAGTAGAGATGGCTTTATACACTTACAAGGCAGCTGATAACAAATGAGAGACATTCTATAGCAGCTGCATCTACACAAGAAACACATCATCTTGAGTGACATTATAATATACTGCTGATGAAGTTTGCATCCATGCTCACTCTATTTGAACAACAAAACTTCAAGCAGCCAGACCGTTGTGTCAGATTCAGTATGACAAAAGCTTGTTTCTGTGTGTGGGTTGTACCTGTGGGTCCATTGTAGAGACCGTTGACATAGACTGTGTCACTGTAGACTGTTGTGGCCAAGTGACCATTGCCCACAGAGGCCATGTAACGGAAGTCTACCTCCTCACTGCCAGGCTTCATTGGTAGGCTGAAAGGGAAGTATCACCAGCTAAACTGACGTGTAAATCAAACATTCTCACTACCATCCCACAACATAAAACATCCTCATATGAAAAATGTGTTGTCCATTTAGCAAATTAAACACCTGGTCCCAATGAGGTAATAATGTGTTCTCTTCATTTCACCAATCTCTCACTGATTGAAATGTATGACAATAATACTGGCCAATTTTACAAAATTCTTCATTACACAATGAAAATTCAATATGATTTAAAGGAAAAGAAAACAATACTTGCAACAATTAGCATGTGTTTGAAAGCTTTCCTCTAACTCAAACAAGAAAATGTTGCCATTTTGAAGTTGTCACTTGGTTAGGGTCAGTGGGCTGGAATTTTCTAACTGGAACTTAATTATCTGATTGGTTTAGCACACATGCTCAAAACATATGCAACTAGTTTGTATTCTTTAATATTTGGAAAAATGAAAATGTGAGAAATATCCTTAAAAAAATGCCTATACAGCAACCTCAGTTTAAGTGAGCAGTCTGGATATGGCAAGCTTCCATTCTTTGTGAAACAGATACATTTAGGAACACATGCAAACAAAGATGAAAAAAACATTTGAAGATCGACAGAAGTGGGCTTAATGTTAATCGTTTGCTACCTGTGAGTCATGAAGATGGTGGGGTGGGGGCTCTCATCCTTGACATTCCCCTCCAGTGTCTTAGGTGCTGTAGGGTCACAGGGACTGTCACAGTCTAACATGCCCATCATCTTCCCTGAATCTTCAAATGTATGCTGCAAAAAGCCAAAAATCATTCATTTTCAGATCAACAGAACTAGCTGTTAACACTGAGGCTGTAACATGAAGAAGCTGTTTCAGGGTGGGGCTGTAACAGAAGAGCCTGAAACAGGAAGAGGCTCAAACAGGAAGAGCATGCTTCAGGGTGAGGCTGTAACAGAAGAGGCTGTAACAGGAAGAGGCTGTTTCAAAGTGTGACTGTAACAGAAGAGGCTATTGCAGTTTGATATTCACAAGGAAGAGGCTATTACAAGGTAAGAAATAAGAAATGCTGATCTGAAGTCTCAGCCTTGAAAACCATCAAATATACATTCCCACATTCATTAATAAAAATGGTTTATTATTTACCTGAATGAAGTTATATGTGTACCACAAAACTCACTTTTATTCCAGCGGTAAGGTATATGGATAATAGAAAAGTGAAATTTACATGCTCCCTCTCCACCACAGATAGAGCCAATCATTGTAATATCAGACGTAATAAACCCACAACATAAAACATCAAATCAGCACACATCACCTCTCTGTTTCACTAATGTTACTCACCACTAATGTTACTCACCACTAATGTTACTCACCCAATGTGGCCAGCTCTGTATCTCACACAGGAGTCGTTCAGCCAGAACATCATTACGGTGAATCTGATCAAATCCGATCAGCCGATAGTGGGGATAGATCTTCTTCCTGCCACATGAAGATTTGTGTACAGATGTTGCAGAGAATGTGGGTGTTGACATCACATGGATGTACACAAACTGAAGACAGCCAGGCAGTTATCATTACTAAAAGGTTTTCAGACACATGTACATGAGCAAACCAATTCTAATTCTCTCATCACTTCTTTCAAACTTATGAGAACATTTCCCATGAAAAGTGCCCATGTGCAATAAAAGCCTCCCAGTGCTCTCTGTCATGGGCACATCCATCCAAGATGGCCCTGACAGTTGAGGTGCGCATCGGCCTCACCTTTCCACTCCACACTTGATCAGTCTCTGTATGGCCTCCAAGACCTTCTCATTAGGCTCACTACAGGAGAAGTCCCCAAGGACACCAATACCTGCCAGCAGCAACCACAGGAGATTGTTAAGTTACAGACAAGAGGTAGCTATCATGGCTTATATCTTGACACCTTACGAACAATTGTGTGGTGCGAGCGCATGAACTGCTTTTGTATTTTAAATTGACTATGTCTCTACATTGTCAAAGTTGGAGTAAATGTACAGCTTTGTAACACGCACCTGTGTTTGGATAAACAACAAAAATGCATATAATTATGGCATAGAAATAAACATGAATTATAGTTTTAAAGTGTTGTTGATTTATAGAATCATCATACGCCAGAGGTGAAAAATGTTTTATGAAATTTGTATTCCCCACTATATAACCTTTGTATTCTCAGAACAATGCCCTAAAGCCCGAAAACCAACGAACCAATGGAATTCTTTTTATCCCCTAGGATGTCTGGCAGTGGTGCATCCCAGCCCCTTCCCTCAAATACACTGCCGTCCTCTCCGACCAGAAAACTGTACCCCACATCAGACAGTCCTAACCCATGGGGAATAGAGGCCTTGTGATACTCCTGTAAATGTGTGAACATGCATGTATTCAACAGCATTGGTTACAACAACAACAATGACGCATAACAACAACACATTGTGTCTATGGTCAAATAGGCTACAACACACAACTTATAATTCTCACAGTAACTTGTTCATCCACGAAACTCTTGGTTATAAAAAGATATGAAAGTGCTTTTTTCTACACGTACATGTATCTAAATTCACTCCGATCTACCTGGACAGAATTGCATTTCACCAAAACTGCAAAGCACCAAGATATATTATTTATTCATTTTTTTTGTGTGTGTGTTTTACATTATACTCAGGAATATTTCACTTACAGCCTCGCAGTCAGCAATATGTGGGAAGGATTCAAACTGTATTAAACCTAGCTCTTTACAAAGCAGCATACACATATGAATCAGTTACGCCGAGTAACATTATGAATTGTACGACACGACCTGTGGTTTCTGACCTCTGTAAGCCTGGCCTGCTGTTTACAGTCCCCGTAGTTAAAGCACCTGGCCAAGGTGGTGTGGTGAAGAATGACATACTGGACGGGCTGGGAGCGAGCTAAGGCTGACCAGGTGGGAGGATGAGTGTCCCAGGTAGATCGCTCTATGACCAGGGGACAGGAGCTACCTGCAATTATAATGCCGGTAATCCTCACCAAAACTATCAACAGTTTAACCCAAGATCCATTGGAGTCCTCAAGAATTTGTCGCCTAATGTCGCATCTGAACTTCATATTACTGTTTGCTAACACACCAAATATTAGATTCTTACACAGACATATACGAGACAGAGAGGCACTACCAGCTTTAATCAAGGGTAACAGTGCTTCACAAATTCACCCTCATCATCTGTCCATGTTACTACTACATGTGAGTGTAGAGGTCTTACCTTCAGGCACAGGGCAGTCTGTCACCACAGATGTTCTCACCGTGAACGGTGTCCTCGGTAACAACAGTTCTTTGCCTATCACCCAAAAAAACAAGCACTTTAAACCTTCAGTTTCATGATCTTAGTTTCACAGAAATTTTGAGAAAAAAGGGAAGGGTTACACTGAATACCTTCAGGTCTGTGCTTTGATGATACATGTACTTATACAAATGATGTACCAGTAACAATTTTCACCATACCTTGGATGAACTTGTACTCAGCCCTGGACATGGTCATTCTGACCACGAGTGGATAGTCGGGGGACGTCTTGGTAGGCAGTATCCGCACTCTCTCTTGGGTGATTTCCATGTCAAATGAGTTCTCCAGATAATCCACTCCTACAAACCGTAAAGCTGTGGTTCCTGGCGGCATGCGGGGGTCAAACGACAAATGCTCCACATGTATCCTGGCACCTCCGTAACCAAAGAAGACAGTCTGGAGGAAACCTCCCATGCCTGTGATGAAGTTAACTGCTCCTAGCCCAGTCTTCACCTCTGTCCAGATCTACACACAAAAGAGGTGAAAGCTCAAGACAGTGTCTACACTCTTAAGCTGGCCTATACCATTAGAGCACTATTATCCCTTCACAGAAAAACAAAAGCTGCGTGCGCTTCATTCATTTTTTAAACACCACATCCACATGCAACTTTTTCTGCAATGGGAATGAACTATGCAAAAAGACCCACATCCAGACTTTCAAATTAATTAGTTACATGTACAAGCTCATTGAAAGCGTAAGAAAGCATTATTTATTTAAATTCCCTCTCTGTATGCATGTATCAGTCTATATGTTTAATTAATTTCTAAATTTTTATTCATTTCACTCGTGCATGACTCTTTGCACAGAATGAATGAAACTAAAGCATATATGTATTAGGTTGATTCTGGCAGAACAAACCTTGAATGGTTCTCGGACGTAAAGTGCATAGCTCCTCCAAAAGAGTTCTCTAGCTCTGGCCTCATCGTCCAGTTCCAGCCAGCCAATAGCATACATTCCCCAGGTCATGGCTGGTCCCAGTGGGTTGGTTATCTTCTCATACATCTCAAGGTCATTCCGTCTGACCTCAGAGCTCATTGGCCACATCTGAGGGTAGCCCAGCAGGATGACATCCGCTTGTTTGATCCCTCTCTCATCTAATAATGCATGAACAAGACAATTTACATCTGAAAACTACAGCATCTGGGAAATTTCTCAAGGTCCTTTCCATTCCATTTGCATGCCTAGTTTTATTCACAATGAATGCTATTTATTACATTTGTATTTTGTTAGACACTAGAGACTATGTCACAGAACATTAGAAAATTGCAATAAAGTACAATTTGCTGCAAGATTAATTGTAAGGCAAAAACTCTGGAAGAATCGTGATGTATTTAAACACTTATTCTTGAAATTTTCTAAAGGTTTTTCTTTGAAGACCAAGACCTCACAATGCAAAATGCAACACTTCCAAACAATGCACTAGCTCACAAACAAGCGAAAAACTAATATTACAAAAAAAGAAGACTGAGAAAAACTGACCTGTCCACTGTTCAAATCCCTCAAACTCAGGATGATACTGCCCTTTACTGTTAAACGGAAGATACAGTTTATCTGCTACTTGTAACCAATCATCAGGCACTTCCGCTGTGGCATTCATCCCTGACAGACAAGCTGCATATCTGGCAAAGTGCACGCTGATTTTTGCACCTACGTTGGTGTACACCGAGTTGTTAATACTCTGCGCATGCTCATCTGGGGGCATAACACCTGAAGACAACACAGGACATGGTGAGTCTCAGTCAGCTGGATCGAAAGGAAGATAAGTTTATCTGAAGAATTTGATGTTGCATAATCAAACTCTGGCATGGTTACTTTCACATTATCTCAGCAACATTTACATTGTGCCAGTATTCTCCAGTGATTTACAATACTGGCATTCTTACCTCCAGGAACATAAAGTTCATTATTCCAGATTATTCTGACGTTATGCAACTAATACTGATACTATCCCTAACTGCCTAATAATTATTGTTGATTAAAGCTTTCAAAACAATGACAGTCAACAGTTACCATTCACATCATAAGCCTGTTTTGTGGCATTCCATGTAGGTCTCGACCGCCAAAAGTCAGCCATTCCACGGATAAACTCAAACCCTTTCTCTCGCTTCAGCCATTGAATGTCGCGTGTCATGGTGAGGTATTGTCGTGCAGCCAGTGCAATGTCGCCTGTGATGTGAAGCTGGTTTTCTCGGCATGGCACACAAATGTCTGGTGTCTGTTCATACCCCGTGAAAGCACTCTCCCACGGAAATCTCAAGCCAGAATAGTTCCCTTCTTTCGCCCTTAACTCTGCAAACTTCATCCCATAAATTCTGTATGAAAGCATCTCCTTTGCCAGTTCTGGGTGGAACATGAGCATTGTGGGATACATCCAAGTCTCCATGTCCCAGAACACATGACCCTGATAGTCCGTCCAGTTGGCTCCATTTGCCAGACCTCCAGGGCTGAGACCAAAGAATTGGTTAGGTGTGATGTAGGGATCAAATGCAGGGAGAAAACTCAGGAGGTAATAGAAGGAGCCATAGATTCGCTTACTAAGATAAACATCTCCATCCACTTCAATGCGCCCTCTATCCCAGCGTACTTTCCAAGAATGCACGTGTTTCTCAAACAGGACCTGATCCCCCTCACGAAGTCTCTGCATGCCAGCCTCCATGGATTCCTCAGCCACTTTGCGATTCTGATCTATTGCTGTGAGGAAAATCCACGCGTACTTTTCAAGGTCAGCTTTCAAGGTCACAGACTCGGGACGCTTGTTCCAGTACATGTGAATGTCCTGGAGGGCCGTGCCATTTATCTCTGCTTCATTGGTGCGCCCATGATGATACAGGCAATTGCATCTGAATCAATTATATCAGTTTGGTACATATTTGAAACATTTCAATCATGAAAATTGCTTTTCTGTGTTCATAATGCTCTGCTTTGCGTTCATGGCCACACTCAACAACACTGGAAAAAAACTTAACAAAAGCAAAAACACACACTAAAGACTTCTCCCTGAAGTCAGTTCTAATAGCCTCAACCTATTCATGATTCCCACTGGTCAGAGAAAGACAATGTTTTTCTAGGACTTTCAAGGATCTAATACCCTATGTTTTCAAGCAGTTTCAAGGACCGTTCAGTTGAAGTGCAAACTTTATGTGGTAATTACTGGATGCTCTTATGGGTGCTTATTTATTGGCCCCTTTTATTAATAATTTGATATCATATTTAACATTGAAAATTCAAAAACTTTGATAACCTTATCCCAACACAAATTCTACCTGAAGTACTTTTCATGTCTTGAAAATCTTTCAACAAAATTGAAGTGCTATCAAGAATGGCAAGGATCATTAGGAACCCTGTACATCAGGGATCATTAGGAACCCTGTACATCAGCTTGTCCCTCTCCATATCTTAAGGATCACCTTTTCTCAGCCCTTCTGCTCTTGGCCTAATAGATTTCTTGCTTCCATATTTTCGGAAGTGGTGTGGGCTCTTTCAATCATCCATGTATTGAAACAATGAATATGACTGATGCAAAGATTTGACTTCGCCAGCCAAAGAGGGGTCATCAGATTGGCTGGGCATACGTAATTACACATGTAGTTCAAATCCAGTTACCAATAATCCAGAATAGGAAATGGTTAATAGTTCTAAGCCCAATGAGACTAAAATACAAACTGGCAACAAAAGACACTGATCTCACTTACTCCTTGATCTGGTCATCTGTAACATTCTCCATGGCATCAAAAGTGATGTCCTTGCTAGCTCCTCCAGTGTTTATATCCAGGTCAAAGGTCACGCTTCCACGAACACCCGGACGTCTGTGGACATGTATCTCTGTCACCAGGAGGCGAGTGTAAAACTGATGAGCGTATGTCCGCTGTAAGACATGCACCTTAGGCGATAAGATTTTCTCTTCAAACACCGCTGAAAATGTAAGGCAGACAAACAGGTGAGATTAATCTGATGCACTGTATGCTGAATAACAAAACTTAACCGTATATAAAATTTCTCAGCCAACAAAGGCAAGAACAGCATTTAGAACTGAATCCCTCTCACATAAATGTAAAGGTTTATCTGTACCTTAATAAGATTCAGTTCTACATCCTGATCAAGGTTATGTATTACTCTTCACATAGATTTACCTTTTTCCACATCAAGGGCAAATTTCCTCTGCACATGATCTTGAGGAGCGTCAGTAAAGTTGACACGGATGGCATTGAGTGCAGGTATCCGGGCGCGGTGACTCCAGCCTGTGTAGAGTCAAACAACTTCAAACAGTCACAGGACTATGACATTCTGTTCCATTACAACACAAATACATATTTTGAGGACACACATGCAATTCCTGGAGGTTTTTCATTTTTTTCCATACTGAACCGTTAAGAAAGTAATTTGCTAAGAGAAAATAATTTGCTAAGAAAAAGTAATTTGCTAAAATAAAGTAATTTACACATTTCTTAACATGCATGCAAGTTACAGACACAGGAACAATCTCTGACTACCTGTAGGTCCATTGTACAGGCCATTCACATACACAGTTGGACTGTATACAACGGTAGACAAGTGACCATTCCCCACCGAGGCCATGTAGTTGAAATCCAGCTCATCAGAATCCTTGTGAGTTGGCAATCTGTATAACAATTCACCAAACATGCATTCAGTTACAACATAAGCCACACAAACATCTATATGCATAATCATGCAAGAAAGTACCCTGAGCTACAATGCCATATAATGATGTTGATAAGGGCAAAAAGACATGATGCAGCATTCTGAGAGTGGAATTATGCAGTTTTGAGTTGTATCATTACACAACAGAGGGAGGCATCAGCGTAAAGAGACTGGTTACTAGCCAATCTTTTAAAATGGTGCTATTTGTTTTCAGATAAAATCACAAGCAGAATATCATTGTTATTCGCTATACCTAAGATCAAAACACACCCAAGCCTATTAAAATAATATACTACAGTTGAGTTAGTTTTCTGTATATGTTCCAACCCATGGTGAAAATGGCAGATTTACACTACCAGGCCATGAAACAATCATGTCATGTCACAAAGGGACATCACTCTGTTGTCGTTATGCTATATCTCAAACCCTGCAGACTGAGCTACATTTTTCCTTCAAACATCCTGAAGTGTAACATACATGTAAGCAATGTCAAAGGTTTATTTTTGGCAGGTTCTCCCACACCAATAAATATCAAAGAAAAACAGTGCCTAAAGATCTATCCTAAAAATCCAGAACAACAGAAGCTTCACTCACTTGTCTGTCTCAAATACTGTTGCCTTTTCACTAATATCCTGGAAGCGGCTTTCAGGTGTTTGAAATGGCTTTTGGCATTTTTTGTCGCACTTCGGTTTGACGAACATCCCGCCATACTGATATGGCTCCTGCATTGTTGTAACATATTACATTGTAACATATTCTTGCATTATTCTTTAGCATGTATTTATGTTATAACAGCATCAGTAACATATGTTAAGCATGTTTGCTACTAGCATTGAAAGTTGCACCTCACCAATTTTTACAAATCAAAATTACCGTGAAAAGTTTATAAACAATACCTAGCATACAGACTTTGAGATATCAAAATTAAACGCTATATAATAGCCAGTGCACAGATATGGAGAAATCAACATTAAACATAATAACATACCCAGTGTACAGATTTGGAGAGATCAACATTAAACATTATAACATACCCTGTGTACAGATTTGGAGAGAACAACATTAAACATTATAACATACCCAGTGTACAGATTTGGAGAGATCAACATTAAACATTATAACATACCCAGTGTACAGATTTGGAGAGAACAACATTAAACATTATAACATACCCAGAGTATAGATTTGGAGAGATCAACATTGAATGTTATAACATACCCAGTGTAAAAATTTGGAGAGATCAAAACTAAACATTATACAATACCCAGTGCACAGATTTTGACAGCTGACACAGGAGTCGATCCTCTGTTGTTATCAGATCGTGTACATTGTCTAACTGACGTCCTCCAAGCAGGGTGTAGTTCCAATGAATGTGCCCCCTTCAGCAGAAAACATGATCTACAGGAATGGTCTAATCTGAGCATAGCATTCAAATAAATTATTCTGATTTGAACAATTTCCTATGAACAGAGAGATAAATTGTGACACTATCGGCCATATTTGCCAGCAACGTTGCATTTGAAGTAGCATTCTTCATTCAAAGTTAATACGAGAACTGCTGGAAATCAAATCTTTGTTGCTATAACACAAACAGCACATATCCTGGAATGCAGTCAGATACTATTAATGCAATATGTAAATGTATACTTCTGGGTAACTTTAACAGTGGACAAAATGCTTACCCCTCTACTCCCTGTTTTATCAACTGTCTGAGAGCTGCCATGGCGAAATCAGAAGGGAACTCACACATAAAGTCTCCCATCACCCCAATGGCTGTCAAATTACAACCAGAGATGTACACTGAGCATTGGAGAAGATCTCGTCTATAGTCCCATGTGAAATCTCCCATAACCCCAAATGGGAAAATACAAGTACAGCCATGGAATGAGCCTTGGCAAAGACTTCATCTATAATCTTATATAAATCTCAAAACCCCAATAGTGTACAACCAGAGATGCACAACAACAAGATTCTATCTATAAACAGTAAAGTCTCTCAATACCTCCAATACCTGTATCAATACAACCAGAGAAGTACAACAGCATAGTCTTTAATATTTAACAGTAAAGCCATTAGCAAAGATTTCATCTAAGGATCATAAAGTCTCTCATAATCCCAACAGCTGCAAAACAGCAACAGCAATACAACCAGAGAAGTACAACAGCATAGTCTTTAATATTTAACAGTAAAGTCATTAGCAAAGATTTCATCTAAGGATCATAAAGTCTCTCATAATCCCAACAGCTGCAAAACAGCAACAGCAAGACTCTTAACAGTGAAGCCTCACATCACCCCAACAGCTGTAACAATTTATATACACCCAGAGAGGTATGTTAGCAAAGACACTATCTAACATGGAAGCTGCATTTCATACAGTAACAATAACAGTTTACAGCACTGAGAAGAGGTTACCTTAACTGTCACATGTGTACATGGTCATCTGGAGAGAGCAGCATTAAATGCTTCAGAAAAAACTCATCATACTATATGAAAATCAGTCGTGTTATGAGGTTGGAGACAAATCATCGCCCCTTGAATTGAACTCTTGCCTCCAGAATATGGACACTTTCACACACTGGTTGTAGAACACTTCAGAATGAACTCACCTAAGTTGTCAATGGCTGAGCTGGTGGGGAAATGAGCCAGGGTGTCCCAGCCTCTACCCTCATATACCCGACCGTCCTCCCCAACCAAAAAGTTGTAGGCCACATCTCCCAGGGTATCATCCTTCATATGCTTGGTCTGAGGGAAACATGCATCAAGCAATAAGATATTATGTAATATAGATATTATAAATGTAATTAAAATAAAGGTTTACACAATGTACACACATATATAGTGCACAGCAGAATTCGCCGGTTTGGTTTATTAAAACAGCATGCCAAAAGTTGTCAAATTCCACATAAACAATGCAAGGAACACACAACCTGAGCTGCTATGTGGTACATGTGCAGCAAGTCCTACAACAGCGAAACATCAAACAGCATGTTCATGTTAATGTTTCATCACCTGACCACATCCATAACATTTTGAACAGTAGAAATGCTTATGTACATGTACAAACAAAGTAAACAGCAACAATTCGAACAATTACCTGAAAAACATTATCGCATCACCTGAAGAATGACTTCCCGGCAGGCTGCTGACTTACTGTATATGCTGTCTGGTACACAATGACTTTCATTGCTGGCCTCACAACACTGACTTACCTGCAGTCTGCTGACTTCCTCTATACAGGCACTCCTATCTGTACACCTGCGACCTGCTGTCTGGTACACAATGACTTTCACTGCTGGCCTCACAACACTGACTTACCTGCAGTCTGCTCACTTCCTCCATACAGGCACTCCTGTCTGTACACCTGCGACCTCCTGTCTGGTACACAATGACTCTCACTGCTGGCCTCACACCACTGACTAAGGATCGTGGACTGACAGCGCCCCACTCTGACCTCTCTACCATGGGAACATAGGATGTTCCTGAGTCAAAAGAAAACATGTTAATGTACAAAATTTAACAAGATCGCATATGTTTCTATATGCAAAGACAGAACACGACAGTACACAAACAAAAAAAATCAAATGCAAGAAAACATAATTTTGATTAATCAGTTCTAATCACATACCGATTGAAGATGGACACTCTGTCACATCCAAAGTAAAAATGTAAAATAGGGTTCTTGGTAGTGTGATTTCTACACCTGAAACAAGAAACAAAACAATTAACAACAAGAAGAAAGCATATTGTGATCATCAACAGCCACAATCAATGAAAGACAATGACCACTGTATAAGTATTTGTGTAAAATATGTCTGAGTCATGAAATCACCATGTTTAAGTGATCTCTTAAATGTGTTCAACTGAGAATGTACATGTTTCAAATTTGTTTTAAAGAAGTAAAACATTGAAAACATTCATTTTTGAGGTAATTATTAATTTTTCTTTCTTTGTGTTTAAAGGTAATATTACTCAATCTGGCGCCTTGGGTTACATTTCTGCATATGGCACAATGTGATATGGAAAAATTTCCGTGAAAATACCTTCTTCAAGCTTTGCTTCTATTTCCAGCTCTTCCCCAATAACTGTTGACACATACAGCTTCTTTGCAGACATTTTTCTGTTGATCACTCGTACCTTGTCCTCCATGATCTCAACATCAATGCTGTTCCCCAGATAATCTAAACCCCTCAGCTTTATGGCCGTCAGGTTAGAGGGTAGTTTGGGGTTCACCTCTAGGTGGTCATTTCCCAGCCGCACCCCACCATACCCAAATATCACAGCCTGAAGGAAGCTGGATATGGCTAAGACAGAGTTGGAATCCCCCACATCTGATGGAGACCTCCATACCTACAGCAGCCACGACATTATTAGGACTGTTAACAGACCATGTCAACATGTCAACACTGGAACATTCCACAGGCTAAGAGCATCCCTAAAGCTTAATGGCACCACTGTTGTGCCTGTAACTGCTAACAGTAAAGACTGATTACTTAAGAAGTTTGGAGCTTTATGACATTGGTCAATTTCATGATAAACGTACAATGGAGAGTCCCAAATAAACCACTGACATTTGGCAAACTACTGACAAACCTTAACATGTGTGATGTAATCCACAATACAGCATAAAGCATCCATGAAATAAATAACTAAAGAAATTGTACATTATGTAGTCTAAGGAAAGAGAATCATACAATCAAAACTGATCTCTACATGTACCTTGAAAGGATTCTTTAACCCAATGGACATGTAACTGTTTCTGAAGGAGTTCTCTGCTTGTTGTAAGTCCCCTAACACAAGCCAGTTGATGGTGAACATAGCCCATGCCATAACGGAGGTGTCTGAGTGTGTGAGGTTTGAGTATCTCTCAAGGTTATTCCGCAGTACACTGTGGTTCAGGGCCATCATTAGGGGATAACCCAATAGAACCACATCTGGCAACTTCACAGCACTGGCATCTGGCGAGGAAATCATATCAACAGTTTCCATATAGAACAAACTAATAACTAATAATGGTTCTGCCACAAGCAGGAAAAAAATATTTATAAAAGAAAGTCACTGGTATTTATTTTTACATCTTCAAGCAATGTTTCAAATCTGCACTTACAACAGGGAAACCATGCTTTAGAAATCATAGTGATAGCTGACCACTTATACTGGTACAATGTGCAAGTTTTTGACATACAAGACTTAAACAACAGAGTGACATCTCTTTGTGATTTGACACAGTCACTTTACAGCATGGCAGGATCTGCCAATTTTAACATCAAGTCATAAACAGAGAGCAGAAGACCAATTAAAGATTATTAGATTTATCTTCTGGATTATGTCCTGGGTAGAGCTGGCTGTCAGATGTTCCAAAAATAATGACATTCTGCCAGTAGTTTTATCTACACACAAACGCTACCATATTACCACGCAGTGAAACAACAATGTCATTTTGCATTGGAAGGTCAAAAAATGCACACGGCTGTGAGATGACTGGTTATATCACTTGATTTTTGACTAGAAAAAAAATGTCATGCTTCAAAAGAAAAAACTTACAACATCAAGTTGACTTCTAGAGGCAAAACTGTTTCCCATTTTCTGAATTTCAAGAAAATATGGCGAACAGGGAAAGTGCACATCAAAGACTGCCTATTTCTTTTAAAGTCTAGGGTATCAAATATTCATTTTGAAATAAAAACATCTTTTTTTCCAGCTTCATGGAAAGTAGAAGATCCAGCCTTTTTCTTATTAAAAATGAATAAATACCGGTGTCTTGAAAATGTATCAGCTAAGACAGCAATAGGAAGACATATTATGGTAAAAATTGCCAGCAAAGTGTTCGTGAAATGTTACGAAACTCACCAACAGATGTGAATCCTTCATATGCCAAATTCACCATATTCACATAATCAAAAGGCATAAAGATGCTATTAGCCATCCTGAGCCAACTGTCTGGTATTTCATTCTTATAGTTCCTACTGCTGAGACAAGCTGCATATCTACTCTGGTGAATATTAAGCTTGGCCAGGTAATTGGTATAGGCAGAGTTATTCACCTTGCCTGCCAGTTCATCTGGAGGGGTTACATCTGTAACAATACAGAGAACATTCAGAAAAGAAACATACACAAGTTCGCATTTGGGAGGACATCATGGAATACGAACACAAATAGGTGTTTTGATTACAATGAAATATTAAAAACTTTAAATGAACTTGCCGTGCGCAACATACATGTATGTGACAAGTCATAAAGGTAATTTTTGCTACATAATGATGTTTTTGAGTAAAAAAAAATAAGTGTATTTGACTGGGGTTCAATGCTCAAGAATATTTCACCTGTATGACAGAAGCTTGTACACCGGGTGGAGGAAACCAGACAGAGATGGAAAAAGTTAATGCCCTTAAACTGTCATGTGCCCTGACAAAGCCACAGCCACACCAACAGGAGCTGGATTCAAGGATAGGCCTCACCCATCAAGTGCCCAAGGATAGGCCTCACCCATCAAGTGCCCAAGGATAGGCTTCACCCATCAAGTGCCCAAGGATAGGCCTCACCCATCAAGTGCCCATCAGGTGCAGTGAAAGAAATCCCTTAGCACAATGAATATCATGAACTGAACTGAACTTAAAAATGAAGCTAACAACATTTCAAATCAAAACAAGCCATTCAGAACTTCATTCTGTACATGTTTGTTTATCAATTAAAATGGTATCACCTTTTCATACATGTGGAGAGAAGGCAATGTTTAATGAGTTTAATGTACATACCATTGATGACATAAGCCTCTTTCTGATCATCCCACCGAAGTTGCTGTTTCCAGAACCTGGCGATGTCTCTCATCAAATGACACCCTTTCTCCTGAAGCCAGTCTGTATCCCTGGTCAGGGCAAGGTACTGGTGTGCTGCCATGGCGATGTCTCCGCTGACATGTTGGGCTGAGTCAGCACATGTGCTGCAGGATGAGATATCTGGGGTGATGTCGAACCCTGTGACTCCACTCTCCCATGGAAACAACAGACCAGCCCCTTCTCCACGCTGATACGCTGCTGGCATTGTCAGCTGACGATATGATAACATGGCCTTAGCCAGGTCTGGATGGAACAGTAGCACAGGTGGGAAGGCCAGCATGTCCATGTACCAGCGGACATGCCCACTCCCACCATGTGCCAGGCTGTCTGAGGATAAACCATAAAACTGCTCGTTGGGGAAGTTTGGAGTTAATGAAGGGAGAGAGCTGAGCAGGTAATACTGGCTACTGTATGCTAACTTAGACAGGTGTGTGCTACCCTCAACCTCCAGATGACCACTATCCCACTTCTGACGCCAAGCCTCAACATGGCTGTCATACAGACGGTCATTTCCATCCCCTATCCTCCAGAGGCCTGACTGGAACACTGTGGCTGCCCTTGGCTGGTCGCTGTCTAATGCTGATATGTAAATCCACGTGTCTGACTCCTCCCCCTCCAGCAGTACCAGCTCAGGGTCTAGCTGCTTCCAGTACTGGTACACCTTCTGTATTGAGGATGTGTTCCATTCAGCCTGCTTTGTCACACCTTTCCGCCAGAAGCACCCCTCTATTAGCCTTTAGAAACAAGAATGCAACCAATCAAAATGAAATAAGAGAAACCAAAACAACTTGCCTACATGTCTTAGAACGGTGTTTCCTCATAGCATCCCAGTCCAAAGGAAGACATATTTATAATGCTGTCTCGCTGGAACACCATGGCAATGGCACCAAATATGACACCTCACCCAATCACAATTTACAAGCACAGCATTGACTTGCACTTAATTTTCTATCCCATTAAGCTCTGATACATGTATGACTCAACTGATTATTGAATTCTGGATTTCTTTCATTTACTACAAAAAGTAATTAAGAATATGACATTTCAGACAAAATGTTGGTGAGCAAGAGGAAAAGCATCATGTTAGAGTACATAAAGTTTGTTTCAGACATTGATACTATGGTACTGTAAAAGTTTTAGGGTTTAATTACTTAAAGCATTCTCGAGATCTTGGACACACTATCTGAACATAATCCAGGTCAAAGCAAAATGGCCAAAAGGTCAACAGGTAATACCGGTTCTACACTCTGGTAGAGGAAACTATATAGCACTAATACCAATTATTTTCATGCAAGTTCACTCTTCAGCTTTTCAGAAAATATGTCATCAACACCTTATCTACATGAACCCAATGTGGTAATACCGAATGGTAAATAATGCATGAGGAAATAAAATCATTACACCCAGGTAAATGCATAAAAGCTGAAGGTTGCACATTAAGCGAAGAAAAACAGAAATTTACAGCTGGCACGTCTAACTCTTTCACACGGACTGGTTATATGCTGTATCAGAATGAAACAAAAAAGTTATTAGTTTGTGTCTCAGACAAAAAACAAGTCATATTTGATCTGTCAAAGTCTGGAATACTGTTGTCAATTTAAATTTGGCACATTCATTTGTCTGATTTTAATTTTAACTCACTCACACATCAGTGATACATTGACTATACATGTAAATCTTACCTGTTCTCCTTGTCATAGTACTGCTGAGTTGGACTGAAGTCTATGTCTGCACTTGTCTTACCAGGGAAGTTCTCTAGCTGTACTGTGACATTCCCCATGTGACCCTCTGACCTGTGAACTCTGACCTCTGTCACCAGAAGTTGGGTGTAATGCTGATGAGCATAGGTCCTAACAAGGACAGTGGCATTGGGAGTTTCTTGTCTTTCTTCAAACACCCCTGGGAAATGATACAGGCTTGGCATCATATTTGCATGTATGTATGTATGCATGTATGCTTAGGTTTTACGTCATTCTTAACACTCTTTCAGTCATATGACAACAAGGAGTTCACAGAATGTATATATATTCTGTGTCTTCTTGTGGCGAGTGAGTCCATGTCACCAAGGTGCTGCTGCCACTGGAACATACGTCGAAGACACCAGGCATGATATCCCACCCAGTCACATTATAGTCACACTTTGCCAACAAGCCCTGTTTCCTTGTTCTATCCTCCCCATTTCGAGTGCCAAACAAGGCAGCAACAAGTACCATTTTGAAATCCGATATTACCCAACCAAAATTGATCTAGGATCTCCAGACCCTGAGGCTGATGCTCTAACCACTAGGCCACATGGGCAGTCACCATTCTTGTAGATTGGTGATCAGGAGCTTCACACACAAACTGATTAATGATAACCAACTATTTCCTTATGTGTTAGCAACAATGTCATATGCATTCCATTGAGAGAATGAAGATGTCTCTGTGTAAGATTTGTTGAGTTTGCACTAAGACAGTACACATATTTCCTTCTGCGAGTATAAGCCTACCTTTCTTCACATCCAGAGTATAAGACCACAATTCCTGATCTGTTGAGGACCCAATCAGGGATGTCCGTATATTATGCAGGGATGGAATTTGGGCTCTGTGACTTTCACCTGATGAAGACATTGAAGGATTTATACACTTTTTAATCAGACCCATGATTACAGCTGATAACTGATAAACAGAATTTCAAGTTTCATCAGGGTGATCTGAGATGACACAAATCGTTAAGAACCCCTGTGAGAAAATGTATCACTGCTGACTGTAATACCTTTGTACCCATTGAACAGGCCGTTCATATAGACGGAGGAGCTGTACAACACTGTGGCTATATGTCCATTCCCAACTGACGGCATATATCTCAGGTCAACAGACTGGTTGCCTGTCATCATAGGTAGCCTTGAGGGAAAAAAGAATTGTGAAGAATGTCTGAAAAATGGATGCCTTTGTACAAAACATAATTATGGCACAAGTTATTTTAGAAGAGAACATGTATATTAGGAGGTAATTTTCAATGTAGAATTTTGCAGAACAATGATTTTGTAGTAAAAATTTGTTACTAGCCTAAATATGTGAAGTAAAATATATACTACAAACAAACATATGTAAAAGCGAGATCATTTCTTCCAATTTAATGACATGTGTTAGCTTTCCGGACTTTCTGATCTAAAACAATTTAAAAGCAATATGCATGTTTTGATGACACCGTGTTTTCAAGCCATGGATTTATTCCAGTTCCTCCATTATAAACTTTCACCAACATGTTGAGGTACGAGCTGTCAACAAACCTATCTGTGCGGAATATATGAGGCTCCCCACTCAGGTGTGTAAACCCGTCTGATTGGACAGTATAGGGTACGTCCCTGTGGCACAGCCTACCACACTCTGGGTGCCTTAGCTCTCCTAATGACTGAAATGGTCGCTGAGAAAACAAACATTCTAAATGTGTTTCACCTGCATTAGATGTCCACCTACTAGACCATCATCAGGCATAATTTTTATTCACCAAACACAACACTTTAATAGTGGTTAGGTATCTAAAATAATATTGAAAACATTATTCTGTTTCAAACTCAATTCATACAAACTTCAAATCTCACGGTGTCAGCCACAAATAAAGATAAATGTAGATTGTGAATATCTGTAACAAAAACAACAGAGAAACTGCCCACCAACAAACAAGCAAACAGGATTTCAGAACTAATTTGATTAATAAATAAATAAATGAAATTAAATTGATTTATTGATTGATTGTTATTTAACACGATACTCAAGAATTTTCCACTTTCATGATGGCAGTCGGTAACATGAACGGAGGAAAACCAGAGTGTCTAGGGGTACATTACGAACATTTGGCAAGTTAATGACAAACTTCCCCCCATGTTTTATGTATACATGCAAGTCACATTGACTGAAAACAGTTATGAGCGTAAAATACAAAAGTAGCCCTGCAAGAGCTGCCAACCTCCCATTGTCACCCTTGACCCCTATGAACAATGAAAGCAGCTACAATGTGTGTTGTCATACTACAATTTGTTGAGTCAGAACATGTTATGGGTATTCCTATCTAGACTACCAGCTTAACAATGTACTTGCAGCCAAAATATCTTGTCCCATGAAAAGAATAGTTCAGGAATTAAAAATTGCAATTTCCTGTGGTAGAATAAAACACCTGTTCCATTACTTACCCAGTGTTTCCAATTTTTCACAGTGCAGAAGAGAGCGTCATCTCTCTCAGTTGAGGATCCACTGTCAGTAGCTTGTTCTAGTGTCAACACAGTGTAATTGTTGGACAGTTTCCCACTGAAATATTGTACAGTTTCAATAAAAAGTATAATATTCAAAAGACAAAAAGAGCATTACTTCCACAGAGATCCTGATGTTAAACATGATTAGCACAGTACACAGTAGTGCAGTTACGTGTATCCTGTTGGCAGTCATTGGAAGAACTGGAGTTTGTGATTTGTATAAGACAAATGAGAGATAATTATTAGTGGCATTAGTCTGTGACAACACAGCCCCCCCCCTGAATTTTTTATGGGTATATTAATAAGGTTTTCTGTACATCTTTGAAAGAAAATAGATGTCAATTTTCAATGTGCTGAATCAGATATGAAAACACAGACACATCCCAGATGAAAGAAAATTCCTTTTGGCAATTTCTGTACCCACCTTTCTATCAGACATTTAGCAACACGTTTGAGTGCTGCTAATGCTTTTGTGTTAGGGGCTTTACACTTGAAATTTCCCAAGACAGCCACAGTAATAGCTCTGTTAGTCAACAGGGTCGTTACTCTGCTGGTAAATCTGGTGCCAATGCCTTCATATGCTACACCATTCTCCCCAACCAGGTAGTTATAGTCATCCTAGAGCCAAGAAAACATCATTCATGTACTAACATTAGCTGTTACCATAACTGTATTGAGCAAACATACATTGCATGTATATATATAACGTTATATATAACGTTAATAAAAATGGCGTTATGTATATATATATATATATATATATATATATATATATATATACACACACACATATCTGTATGAATTGTGTCACAACATCCCTGTAAGTGTTTATACTAGGCACTTTCTTTAAAAAATGAAGCTTTAGAAACATCGCTTCCGACAGATCTCACAAGAATAAATTCATGGCAGGAATATTACAATCACTCTAGATGCATGTTGATACCACAGTCAGTATTATGATTAGAGGAAACCTGGGAGAGCCCAGGGGAAATCCACAGCCCTCCGCAGCGTACAAGAAGACAAATACTGTGCAGACAAGGTACCACCTGTACTTGCTCACTCCCTTCTGCTTGATGCAATGTAGAAAGTGCAAAGATTGGAAATTTTACATACAAAATTTGTGATTATACATTGCAGAAGTGTTTCACATCTCATTCTGAAATGAAACATATTTTTATAATTCTTTAGTGTGCTTAAAAATGAAATTTTCAACAAGTACTGTTACTGGGTGCATGAAGAGAAGTGTTCCAAATTTAGTATCATGTTTTGCTCAGAACAGATTTTATCTTGATGGGGATGCATCAAATGCCAGCACCTGAACATCATTTTATTGATGTCAAATGCTCCCTTCCCGGCTCATTATGACAATGTCACATTAAAGACAGCATGAAGTTACAATACAAATGATACAATGTAGCATTGTAGATGCTGTTCTACAGTCGATTTTAAAGGTAACAATGGCTCAATGCCCTGCTTCACACCAGTGCCACCTCCTGGGATTAAAAAATATCCTGCCTTCCCACTGGGGTTATATTAGGATTTAAATGACATTTACCTCCATACAGAAAAATTCTGCACAGAACAAGATGCATGCAACCATACCAAATAATGACTGGGCTCCTGTTGACAGTCCTCCATGGTATGACAGTCAATTCCTTGTGTGTGGGTGAGGACTAGGTATTCGACTGGGTGAGTAAGATTCATGGGACTAGGAATCACAGGGAAAGTGGATGTCAGATCTGTTCGTGGGACATCAGCGGGACACGAGCTGCCTGCAAATACAATGGTAATACTAGTCAGCTTGAAATTCAAAAATGGTGAAGTTTTACCTGAGGTTTGATAGTGGAAATTTAAGGAGCCAACGTTATTTGTCAAGGCGGGCCCTGTGGGGCTCAGTCAGTTAGTGTGCTAGTGCAGCACAATGACTCAGAAGCCTCCCACCAATGCGGTCCCAGTGAGTTCAAGTCCAGCTCATGCTTGCTTCCTCTCCGGCTGTACATGTGAAGGTCTGCCAGCAACTTGCCGATGGCTGTGGGTTTCACCAGGCTCTGCCCGGTTTCCTCCCACCATAATGCTGGCTGCCCTTGTATAAGTGAAATATTCTTGAGCATGGCATAAAACACCAACCAAATAAATAAATAAATTATCTGTCAAAATGACCTCATCTCATCGGTGCTAACAGCACAATGAACTGCAAGTTTTAAAGATTGTTCTAAGGGTTCACTTATTACATAATCAATTCTATAACCATTATTGTTGTTATCCTTTGTCATATATATGAATATGGATTGATTTGTTTATTAGATTTTATGCTGTATTAAGAATATTTCACTTGCATGAGAGAAGCCATCATTATGGTGGGAGGAAGCAGAGCAGAGCTCAAGAAACACCCTCGGCCATGCGCACCCAACCGCACTGGTGAGAGACTTTATCAGCACATTACCCATGAGGCCACGGGGGCCCCACCCTATGAGTTTTGAAGTGAGAAGTATTAATGTGCTGAACAATCTTGATTTTGAACTTTGACGATTCTCTAACTTTCATATTGTAACTGTCATGCTGATAATCAAAGGAGCAAACCACCTTCAGGCACAGGGCAATCTGTCTCTTTTGATCCCCTCAAAGAAAACGCCTCTCTGGCCATGTCAATCAGTCTACCTGAGAAAGGGGAAAGAAAAAACATTCTCATGACTGACATGCCATTTTACAAAAAAAAAAAACTATACGACTGCAGGTTTTAATTATTAGTGAAATCGGTCATTATGAAACAGTCTAACAATCGTATTGCCTAAAATATGCATAAACCAAACTCACCTGAATTAAGGCTGTTTTGGAGTTTTGACACAAATTGAGTACTTTCTAAATGAAAAAGGCTGAAGAGATTGAAGCCAATCACTATAATGATTATCCCCATGAATATTTATATAATAAAATCATGACTGTAATAAAATCAAAACAGATGTAATAATACAAAAATAATCCCTTCACAGTTTTCAATGAACACTAATGTGTATTTAAAAACATTATAATAAAGGGAGCTTGCTGATGCACCTTTTGTCAGGAGGAATTGTGAGCCACTGGAGTTGACTGTTAGGATCAACTCTGCCCCCAGGGGAGCCTCTGTCACATTAATCTGCACTCTTTCAGCTTTTACATGGACATCAAATCGGGATCCCAGATAATCCACATCTATAAATTTCATGCCATCTGCACCTGGTGGAAGCCTGGGATCAAAAGCCAACTGCTCAACATGTAACCGGGCTCCACCGTAACCAAAAAACACTGCTTGCAAAAACCCTCCCATTCCTGTGATGAAATTTACTGCTCCATGGCCATGGTGATCCTCAGTCCAGATCTGAAAAGATACACATACCATGTGTTTTATGTTGACCTTTTATCCTCCAAACCCATAGACAAAAAAATCGGTTATGACAACTACCAATGTACAGGTCTATTACACCTACATGTAGTTAAATTATTCAGCACCACATAGGCAAAGTACATGTACAAATTGTGTACATGTGAATAAATTGTTGTCTTAGTTGTGTCCATATAATATCATGTTTTGTTAACAAATATTCAATGCTATACATTTAATATTACACACATGCATCAAATGTTCAGAAGATACTGCCACTATTCCTTATGATTAATAGCCTATATATGGTCGTGTTTCAGCCTACACACCACCGACCTACTCCTGCACGATGGCTCAGAAGTGTTTCTAATCTTAGAACCCGGGTTTCCCCGCGGCTGTGCCCGGTTTCCTCTCACCATGATACTGGCCGCCGTCGTATGAGTGAAATATTCTTGAGTACGGCGTAAAACACCGATCGGATAAATAAATAATTGAAAATAATCTTACTCTGGCTCAGTGGGTATACATAAAAAGATATCAAAATACTCCAGAGTCATTGCGCAGGACGACAGAGTCATCACGCAAGACTTATCACTGGCCTTGCTTCTACGACACTTTGTCATCACGACGTGACAGTGTAAGTTATACTTTGAAAGGTTCCCTGGTGTACGGTGAATGTGACTTGTTGAATAGCCTGGCAGCTCTCTGTTCATCGCCCAGCTCTAGCCAGCCGATAGCAAACATTCCCCACGTCATGGCCGGTCCTCCATCGTCTGTGACGTTCTCGTATTTCTCCAGATCGTTGCGGCGGACATCCATCGTCATGTCGTACATCAGGGGATAGCCCAGCAAGATCACGTCTGCTTGCTTCACTTTATGTGTACCTGCAACGTGCCATGACAAATTGGAGAACAATTTTACTGTCTGTTAATTCGAAAGGCCTCAAACAAATATTCCGCCTGTTTCAGTTTTTAAACGTGGTTATTTGCAAAGAAACATCTAAAAGTAAGAACAATAAAATATGTGGAAGGAATACGGTTTCTACTACCTATGAGACCGATTGGACATCTCCTCAGGTAGCTTAGTGGCCTATTATTTCTGAAAGCTATGTTGGGGAGAATGAAGCAGATCTCAGATCTCCGTTTCCACATATATTTCTTTGCATGACAAACAAATTTGTGATGAATTTTTCCAAGGAAACATTCTTTCCTTCTTAATGCTACGTTAATATTTTCTGCGCAACTATGAAATCTTGTCAGTTTTTACACATTCTTCCTTCTTAATGCTACGTTAATATTTTCTGCGCAACTATGAAATCTTGTCAGTTTTTACACTATATTTCCCATTTGGATGAAATTCAGTCACATTTTACTGGGGTAATTTTCACTCATGCAGAAAAAAAGGTATTCCAAAATTAAATGCGGTATACTTATGATGAAAACGTCATTTTAACACCTATAAATTTACTTATTTATTTATTTATTTATTTATTTATTTATCTGATTGATGTTTTACGCCGTACTCAAGAAAACAGTTATACGGAAAGAAGCAAATAAAGGTCGTTTTATTTTTTAAATTTAACTTACTTACTGCAAGCAAGCTTGAATACGGCCGAGTTCGGCTTCCAACTATTGATGGCTGAAATGAGACTTACCATTTTCATAACTCTCGTACCCTTCAAACTCCGGGTGATACCATGATGACCAGTTAAAAGGGATGAAGAGTTTTTCAGCTAATGAAATGAGAGAGTCGTTAATTTCTTTGTTGTAGTCCAGACCATCGAGACACGCGGCGTATCTGGCAAACAGGATGCTCTTCTTGGCCAGAACGTTCGTGTACACGGAATTGTTCACAAACTGCGCATACTCGTCCGGTGGCATTACACCTTAAAAATAGAAACACATTAACAGCCGCGCGTGTAGTCGACAAAATCATGCTTTGTAATGTATGTAAGTATGCTATACATGACATATTTGGCTCAAATATCTGCGAATCTTAACGTTGTAATAGTTAAGCATACATAATTTAGAACAGGACCATGTCATATGCAAACCTGGCTCAGTAGTATTTGCTACATCTATGTTTTCTTTGATCATTTAGTATTTATAGAAATAAAAAAAAATATTAAAAACGAAAGGTTATAGCCAAGTATACTTTATCAAAAGTCTTCCATACTAGGGTAGTCTTATGAAGTTAAAGCTCTGTTGTTGGCAAACAATTACAGCAAACTCATGATCTCTAAAACTTGCCTGCAGTGGTCTCTTTGGTACATAATAACACTAAATTAATTTCATCATAAGACTGCATGGTTGAGCATCTTTTAATGCATGGGCGTGACACTCAGGTGACCAGTTTCAATCAGATTCGAAACCTTTTTCAACAACCATTCGATTTTTTAAAAAGTATTTGTGTTTAATCTAGATATTATCAAACTTTTGGAGTGTATTTTACTTAGTTTGAAAATGTTCGCGGCAGTCTATGACATTTTCGAAAGCATTTTGTATTGGAATTTGCACAAATGCGTAAAACGAAACCAGCTACCGGTACTACAGGGTTGTAACTGGGTATCAGCTACGACTGAACACGTTGGGCCCCCTCAGCACCATGGCGTGTACACAGAGTTAAAAAGAAAGCATTAACCAAAAATGCATTTCATTTGCACAAACGTTTCAAAGAAGAATGTGATCTATTTTGCGATCTACACGCTCTTTCTGGACTCCCATGCCTTTGGGTGTATGATTACGATTTAGATAGTGCGTGCATTTGGCGGGAAGTCAACAGTTTTAGTCTAAGTCTACAGCTTTCGTTTTAAGTCTTTACAACTTTTTGTTGTAAATCTACAGTTTTCGTTGTAAGTCTACGGCTTTCGTTGTAAATCTACATGTAGCCGTCATAACGGACATTTGCACAACAATCGTCAGCCATAATGGACGTTCCTAATCAATAAACGCGAGCGCAATTTTCAAAGCGACGTTGAACACAAACCACTAAAGACTTAAAATATGTAAAATAAGAAATTTGGATGAGTCGTGTAAAGAGAATTTGTCAACAGTTTGCGTTAATGCCTGAAAGGCTTAAGGCAATCTTCAGAAACCTTTGTATCTCACTTGTTATTTAACTGCAGCAGTAATGTATGATTTTGGTCGCGAGTTTAAGCAACCCGATGTGTATAGGCCTACAGTCTCTATGACAGGTGGAATTAGATTTAAAGAAAGCAGAGCGTCCGAGATTCTGGACACAAACTTTCTCTTAAAGTTAATAGGTCCTTTCATATTTACACTCACAAGGGAACTATGCTTGTTGCAAAATTTAAGACTCTTAAGATGGGGGCAGTTGATGAAATATCGTTGACACACTAGTTTTTGCAGCAATAAGTTGTGACGTTGATTGAAATTGTCGCACAACGCAAAATTATGAAGTGCAATCCCGAGGAAATTGGTACGATACTCACTGAGCGAAGAATATGTTAAAATGAGAAACAGTGCAAACTGAGCAGAGAGGGTAGTTAAACTTGTTTAAATCTTGAGCGATACTATGTATGCAGTATCTATGTTTTATGCATCAGTTTTCGGTATTAGATCCAAAACATGCTGCTTGTGGTTAAGGCTTTATAATGATGCCATTATCGGAGTATGCATGTCTATAGTGTAATTACCATTGATGTCATAGTCATCTTTGTCAGCATCGTAAGTTGCCCTGGTGGCCCAAAAGAGGGCGATGTCTCGGATAAGCTGATAGCCTCGGTCTGATTTCAGCCAATCAGTGTCCCGAGTTGCCGTCAGATACTGCCTAGCCGCAAACCCGATGTCCCCAGTGATATGTTGCTCATTGTCCCGGCACGGAATACAGACTGTTGTCAGCTCTGCTCCGGTGAACGCACTCTGCCAAGGGAACCGTAATCCTGCATAACCACCGTTCCGAGCCCGTTCATAGGCGAATTCCATACCGTAAACCCTGTACGCCAGCATCTCCTTTGCCAGTTCTGGATGGAACATGAGCATTGTGGGATACATCCAGGTCTCCATGTCCCAGAAAACGTGACCCTGATAGTCTGTAGCATTGGCACCGTTTGCCAGACCTCCGGGGCTAAGGCCATAGAATTGGTTGGCGGGAAGATCTGACTCCTTGGATGGGAGGGAACAGAGAATGTAGTAGAACGAACCGTAAATCAGTTTTTGAAGGTGAAGGTTTCCAGACACCTCTATTCTACCACGGTTCCACCTGGATTGCCAAGCTTTTACATGGCTCTGGTACAAGTAGTCAGTGGCATTTGATACAATGCTCAACCCAGTTTGGAACTCAGTTTTGGCTAAAGTGTAATCCTGGTCAATTGAGGTGAAGAAGAGCCACCGGCCCTTCTGCTGATGTGAGTCTAAGGTCAAGGAGTTGGGGAATTTTGTGGAAAATATATAAACGGTCTGCAGTTCGCCTTCTTTGTCATCTAGCCCCTGAGAATGGTTTCTACTAGAGACGGTCATGTTGAGTTCCGCTTCTCGGGTTGTTCCATTCTGCAGGTAGGAGGGCCTGTGGGGATGAAGCCAACAACGGCGTCTGACCCAAGCAATCAACAGAAGTCAAAAGCATAGATACCCCTCCCACCCAAAAAAAAAAAAGAAAAAAAGAAAAAAAAAAATTCGGTGGCCGAGGCAGTTAAATCGCCAGCGCTGCTCAAGTCCAGCTCATGCTGTCTTTCTCTCGGGTCACACGCAAGGAAAGTCTGCCAGCAACCTGCGAATGGTCGAATGGTCGAATGGCAGGGGTTGTATCAGTGAAATATTCTTGAGTACGGCGTAAAACCCCAATTAAATAAATAAATAAATAAATAAAATATCTGCACAAAAGTACATTTTTCAGATGCAGGGTACGTGAAACGTCAAATATGCCGTGTGGACATTAACTTTTTGTCAGAGTATCAGTGCCTTTGTATAACTCTAATCTTTAACAATAGGATTTACCGGCTTTTCGAGACCTAAAAGCAAAATATACCACTTTGTCAATGATCTTTGGAGGTTTTGGTAATTCTAAACAACAGGTATATGTGATTCTCTCTACCAGACGTTGTTGACAAAATCTTCTTGTTCAGAGAACTTGATGTCATTACTCCCGCTGCCGGGGTAGTTGCGCAGCTGGACGACGAAAGGCTGACCAGTGGCTGTCTGTCTGTCCACCATAACCTCTGTGACCAGGAGTCGTGTGAAGCGCTGATGAGCGTACGTCCGCTGTGTCACCAGACCCCCCGTACCGTCTATAGCCAACACTTCCTCAAAAACACCTATGAGTAGAATTGTTTGATATGAAGTTTACACTCACCATTTTCACGACTGTCACAGCAATTGCGAGCAGGGCAGATTTACAACAGGTTAATGGACAAAAAAATGAAACGACGAAAGTCTTGGAAAAGCATAGCACCTCACCAAACACATGACAAATTTCCCGCCATGAAGTTTTACAGGCAAGCCAGTGGGAGGTGGACAATGCTATGTGTCCCCGTGGACTGAAAACAATGGCCTACAAAGCAATTTGCCCCGCTTGCTATCCAGGGTGCTGTGAGCAGATCTACCAAGCATCCATCTGTAGCAAATAGACTATATCATAATTACCCAGGATACATGTAGATTTAAAAACTGCCGATGAAGAACTGAAGATGTTATCATAATAAAGTACGTACCGGTGTACAACATACTTGTACAGGATCAGCATAGGTTGTTTTGTTTTAAACTGATTTTATTGACAATCGTCAATTGGGATCAGAACAAGTTCTTGCAATTTATATACTCTTCTCCATACAGGGAATATAAACAAATTTTTCACATTTTGAATCCAAATATGTTACAGGCGTAAAACAATATATTAAAAACAAAAGATATAAACGTGAACAGTGAGTTGTGTTAAATATTCAAATGACTTACATAACCTTTATATACTATAAAGAGAAAAGAAAAAGAAAAAATGTATTATCAGAGAGCGAAAATGTATTTTAATCTAACTTTGCCAGTCTTTTGTGGGTCGCTAAGAGTAAATCTTTTGGTTTCAGTTATATATCTACTAACAGCTGCAAAAGTAGTTTTAGATAAAGCAGGACCGCTGTCTTTCTCCCAAAGCAAATCTTTAGATGTTAAATCAGTAGGAAGTGTGTTGTCACCATCCTGGTTTTGCTTATATTACATAACGGGCTACGAAAGAAAAAAATGATGTACGTCGTCTGACAGATGGCCACTCCGTCAACCTGAATCGGTGGCGAGATGCCCTTGGACAAGGTGAACATTTAAAAGACTACATTTATGTCTCATTTGAGTAAGAATTATATTTATTATATTTACTTTCGACTTTCATTAAATTGCTTTGGTTTAGTTATTCGCCTTGATATTGAGTGAATAAAATTTCCCATACAGTTGTCTTATTCCTAACATTTAATTAAAGGTTAATCTATTCTCGTACTACTGAGGGGAAAAAACGAATTTCGAAATATATTCAATCTTCCCTAAACATAACGCACTATCCACTGTTCCTTAAGTTATAAGGCGTCGTTTCACAAACTAGTGGTGTCCAGAAATTGTAAATAGAGCTTCACCATTATTTAATCGGTACATGAGTTTTAGCTTTACTAATTTACCGCCCAGTCTCAAGATATAAAGAATTTCTGCTGCAGTTAAACGAAAGACCTTTTACGATTCGTGCTGCAGTGAGCTTTAAATGTTACAGATTTTCCGATTCGGTGACAGTACAATCGTCCCAAGCACTTGATCCATATTACAGTATAGGTATAATAAAAGATAAATATATCGGTGCGAGGGCTTTTCTACCAAGTTGGTATTTTAGTTTCCTCAAAATGCCTATACGCTGTGATAAAAGATTACGATGTGTAAAGGAACATACGTTATAATATTAATCTTTGTAGGTGTCCAAGCAACAGAAATTCCACGTATTTCGATGATATACAACACAAAAAAAGATCTGTCAATTAATTTCCAGAAATAAAGTTACCTCTGGCCACGTCCAAGCTGTATTTTCTGGTCGTATTGCACTGTCTGTCTGCCACCTGGATACGAATTGCCTGTGTGGAGGGAATTCGTGCACGATGGCTCCATCCTAAAGACATGGGAAATATTACGTGTAATTTCTTCAGTGAAATAGTCCCTGTACATGTATACAGAGCGACACTCTGGTTTATGTATGTGCTAGCCCTGTTTAAGATAGATCATAATCAATGAAATATATTTCCTATTTATAATTCGTGCAATACTGTTGCAAGAGCTGTTAATTTCTACTATGTCCATGTATTACTCACCTAAAGCCCCGTTATACAATCCGTTCACGTAAATAGTGTCGCTGTACACAACTGTTGCTAAATGGCCATTCCCTACAGAGGCCATGTACCGGAAGTCAATGCCATTTGTAGCGTTATCGTGTGGAAGACTGTAATAATGTAAAAGGAAACTTCGTCATAACGTTCTATCAAATATTGGAGTAGCACGGGAAAGTAGCCTATTGGCATCTTATACTGTCCCGAGAATGATCGAGTTCTACTAATATCAGTGTTCAGAAGCGTTTTACTGAATTCTTGAAGGTCAACCACAGGAGGCATGCCTAACTTTCATGCTTGAATTAACCACTTGACCAACCTGCAATGATATTACAAGGAAACATATATTTCTCAATAACAATGCTATATGTATTTAGTCACCGGCATTTAGTATGTTTTATGGTGCTTTTTCAACTTGAGACGCCATTCGAGGGAACCCAAGTGACAATTCCAATTCTTTCCTTTTTTTAAACCTCATTGACAAGACTTTAGTGGCATGCAAAGGGAAGGGAAAAAACCTACAAATTCTGACATAGTCGGTTCACCAATTTGCTTAATGAGTGAATCGGTTTAAATCGTACTTAACGATATTTCAGCCATATGAGGACGAGGAGACCGTCTGGTGCGTGCATATAGTGTGTATTGTTCTAGCGGGGTCCTCCATGGCTCAGTTGGTAGGGCGCTAACGGAGCGCAATGACCCAGAGGCCTCCCACCAATGCGGTCGCTGTGAGTTTAAGTCCAGCTCATGTTGACTTCCTCTCCGGCCGTAAGTGGAAGGTCTGTCAGCAACCTGCAGATGGTCGTCGGTTTCCTTCAGGCTCTACCCGGTTGCCTCTCACCACAATGCTGGCCGCCGTCGTATAAGTGAAATATTCTTGAGTACGGCGTAAACCACCAATTAAAGAAATAAATAAATTCTTCTGGCAATGCGATTCCATGCTACCAAAGTGCTTCCGCCACAGGAACATCATGCCGAAAACACCAGGCATCAAATCCTACCCAGTCACAGTGTAGTGACGCCGGGCCGACCAGTCCTGTTTCCGTGTTTTAACCTCTCAACGCTGAGCACCATGCGAGGCAGCAACAAGTGCCATTTTTAACACACACGTACAGTGTGCGTACGTGTGTACGTGTGAGAGTGAGTGAGAGTGAGAGTGAGTGCGTACGTGTGTACGTGTGAGAGTGAGTGAGAGTGAGAGTGAGTGCGTACGTGTGTACGTGTGGGAGTGAGTGAGAGTGAGAGTGAGTGCGTACGTGTGTACGTGTGAGAGTGAGTGAGAGTGAGAGTGAGTGCGTACGTGTGTACGTGTGAGTGAGTGAGAGTGAGAGTGAGTGCGTACGTGTGTACGTGTGAGTGAGTGAGAGTGAGAGAGAGAGAGAGAGAGACAGAGAGAGAGAGGGGGGGCATGGTAATCATCCCCAGGAGATGGTTGGATTTAAGAAATGCATGGTGACCGTAACAAAAGTAGTACGTGCTGTCAACAGTCTCATTAAAGGAGGTTATCTGGTGACAGACGTGTCATCTTTCGTACTCAACAAACACGACTATCTAAGCAAACATGCATCTTCACTCTCTGCCATGGACGAGCATATTTTAAGTGGATACGAATACAGAGCTGTGTTGACCCGAGTAAGAGGTACCGGTGCACATGCATTTGTCCCCACGGATGTTAGCCACCGTATATAACATAAGCATTTCTACCGTCGGGTGCACGCAAACACCCATTGCTGTATAAAAAGAATGGCTTGTGGGAAGTACAATAAACCCAGAATGCTTCAACGAGCAATGTCCTCGCTTTTCAAATACATGCAGTTACTACTGCTATAAAGTGCTGGAATCATCATATAATTCCCCAAATTGATATACCGATATATATGTATAGTGTATATTAAGACAGTGCCTGCATTCACACACCTGAGTACCTCCACCAGCCTTTATCAAAACAGGTATTATAGACTCAGTCGAGTTCGCGCTGAACAGCATGCAAAAAGGAAAACTCTGATACTTGGCTCAGTTGGCTGGGTGGGTGATTCAGTAAAACATAATATTGGTTATACGCAACCCCTGGGAGGGGTGTATTGAGTATTTGCATGAATAAATTGGACAAGTATGTAACAGTCCATTGTGAAACTTTGTGGCTTACAAATTTCTGCTTATAAACAACAGCCAAATTACAAATATGGACAAGCCAGTGAAGAGCATTCTAGCTATTCCCAAGGATATTCTGTCATGCCTTCACGGTTAACTCCTGCATCTTTGGTGATTAAATCGAGTGCAGTTCCAGTACAATCGACCAATGAATTGCTAGAGCGAAGGAGATGTGACCAATCAAAGTACCCCTCTTAAAGTAAAATACAGCTCATGATTGAGGCACTGTTCATCTAAAAGACTGTAAAATTCTCTCTTGAGTGCAAAGGCCTGTGAGTTTTTATGAAATCGTTGCTGAATTATCTTCGTATGGAGTGCGGAGTATCTTGCTGCCAACTGGGGATCTGAAGGCGTCCATGCTTTTAGACTTATGACAGACTGACTAGTCAGAGAGCTAGGATATCTCAGTTGATATGAAAGCTGTGACGTAAATCTTCTGAGATGACTGTCAATGTAACACGTAATAACATAGAGACAGGACACTGCTATAACATTTTATGTTTCAATTATAACAAGTACATGTGTGAACAACGCTGCAAAGTATTTCCCGACCAAGATGCTGTGCCGGGAGTACGTTTCTTGATCATTTCATGTTATAAATTTATATATATACTTAAGTTACAAAAAGAACCTTAGCAGCTTACTATAGTCTCAAATGACAAGGGCGTTCCGCGCTTGGAAGAATTACGTCGCAGCCCACATAGAATGGCTGCGTTTCATGCCAGCCGACGGAACACGGTAAAATGTCAGTTTCCGCTGTCGTAGTAGGCGTAAGAAAAATACTTTACCAAAATAAACAAAATATTGTATAACGTTTCCTAACCTAACTTTTGAAGGTTTGCTCTCAGCGATTTCATTGGGTGACAAAGAGAAGGCTAACTAGTCTCATTTTTGCAGAGTTTATTTTAGTCAAGAGTTCTCTTGCAGCGAATTTAAAGAGGAGAATAATTGAGAGTTCGAAAAATGTCCCAATAATATTTACCTGTTCGTCTGGAACACAGCGGGGTCAGAGCTTACATCTTTTGGTGATCCCTCTGAGAAAGAGTCCACGGGGCACCCCACTATGCACAGCATAAAGGTGAGGAAGCTGTGCGCGAGTAGCCACCCTCCCGTAGAGAACCTCATCCTCCCAAATGATTCACTGGACATTCAAACGGCCATCTACTACCTCAAAAGAATGGAAGACACGAGTAGATATCATTTAATTCATGACACCATTGAACTTCTATGTCCGCATTTACAAGAACGTTTGGCTACGCTCACTGTTTCTATGTCCAATGCATTTGGCAAAAACGTTTTTATTCGTGTCTGCATGCCATTGTTAATCTCTTCAGGATTAAAGGATGTTTTGTACACCAGTCGTTTATACCTTTCCTGACAAAGGTTTCAGGATATATAGGACTCCAAACGAATAGAGATCTGTAGTATATAGCGATGCTATATATTAGTCTCTACAGTTTTTCTGTTATTCAGGTTTATATTATACGCTTAATCTAAAACAAGAATTATATGCCTGGTTTCTGCTTGGTATCACCTTACGATACAAGAAGTCTGTCCACAACATGGAGGCCGGTGCCGCCTAGAGAATTTGACATTGGTTATCGAAGCTCAAAGGAAACTAAGATATTATATCTTCTGGTTCACTGGAACTTGGTAGGTTTTAGCTTAACTTACATTCATAAGGACGAGAGTTTATATTGTAGATCGCACAGGTGCATGGTTGTAAATTGTCTTCCATACACTGCAATGTCTTATGTGGCTTTCGAACAGTACTTCTACACCGACCAGTACAACAATTATAAACTTCAACTTATGAAATAAATGGAAAGTTATAACTGTGCAGGCATTCAACTGTCTGAAAACAAACATCGTGATTTAAAGGCGTCGATCATAGATTACACCATTTTGAAATTATAATTTGAGGTTGGGCCAAAAAAAAAACAAGGAAAAAAAAACGCTTTTGATTCAGTAATTTAACAGGCTGTAATTTTCAGCGACGATACACGACGAGAAAGTCGGAAACTTAGTAATTATGTGACTAGGCTCATTCAGCCATGGCACCTTGGCGTTACTTACCAAAACAAATTATATTTCGCAAAAATTAAGTCTTCAGTCGTATGTTTTACCATTTGGGACATAAGGCATATATATAGTATGAGTTTGTGAAATGGTCGTAAGTGTTTAATACTTATAAAGGAACCGAGTTGCTTAATTTTACTACATTTAGTGCGACGAGGCCGGGCCAGGTCAGGATATAGACATTCAGCTCAGCACTGGCTGCCCTGTAGCACAACGCGCTTTCTCAGGATTTCTGTCGTGGGAGCGTACATGTAAGTCTTATTACTTAACTTTACGGTCTCCTAACAATTGCAAATAACGTATACGGTTATGTTTTGTCTTGCATGGACTGTAATAGAAAATGCCACGAGGAGCATCACAAATCTGTGTGGATAATTCGTATACTTACACCCAGGTGTGACTACTGATTGATGGCCCACAGGATAGCACTATCTTCCACAGCCGCGGTCTCCAGAAGAGCTATCAGAGGCATGTGAAATCTTAGATAAGTCCAATGTCCTGTATGTGTGTCAACAATCATAAAACACCCAGCAACAAAAATGGAAGAAAGGCATCGCCGGACATATACCCCGGGAAAAATCGTCCGGCGTAAGTCTTCGAGTCAATGTTTACTCTAGCTGACAAACATGAGCTCCAGTTAGTAACACGATCTTACGTTGTATTATCCCATGTTGTTGCTTTGAAATATATCTCTCCATTTTTCCATTCTGGACACACAGCATTGTAGGCAGGGATTTTCTATGTAGAACGAGAGGGGCGCGATGACATAGTTTACCACTACACCTGGAACTATACAGAAGAATCGGTGTATAAATACAAATGTATATATATATAACCTTGACGCGATATGCGTGTTTGTTTTCGTTTTTTATAGTTTCTGTGAGTAACACTGTATCTTTTTCCCTACATAGTTATACCGGTACTCAATATATACTTCGCATTTGTGGTGATTTATAATGTGGATTGAGTAACGTTTTTATGTCTACATTATACTTGGGATTCCGCTGAAAATAGCAGAGATTATAACGCCAAAAGTTGGACAAGACCATTCGAACCAACGCCTTCACAGTCAGGCCCGCAGTCGCCAGAAATACATGTCGGTTATTTGTACCTCTGTCCGGCTACCACCAACTTTACGGACAATTGTTTTCCACGGATGTAGATGAAAATTTTGTGCACATCATGTCCAGCATCAGTCTGTAACATGATCGTGATCATACAGCAGCTAGGTAGTTGTGTTGACTACAACTATCACGGCGATAACACACGTTAAATTTATGCGACTGGACCCACGAATTATTTTTAAATGATATATCACCATTGCAAAATAGGACACAGACGTAGTGTATTTTCCCTTTGTTTACTACTTTCCTATTTGTTTACTGAGGGGACGGGAAGGGGGAGGGTGTACATTTAGTTATAGCGGACCTTTGCGTTCACTTATTGCCTGCTAGTTAAATCAAGATTGAATCCCATCAAGGGAAAGCATTACCTGCCTGAAGATCCACGTGCGTTGACAGTTAATATTTGTCCCTTAATTTTCCCCAAACCCCACAAGGCTTCACAAATAAGAAAGAAAAAAAACTAAGCATAGGGGCAAGAAGTTTCCAAAAAGTGATGAGGGAATGGGGGCGAAAAGGGACAATCCCAACAAATTGTGAGAGGGTCCAGGGGCGCCCTATTGGCCCAAGGGAGAGGCATACCGGTACGTAAATTGCGGTCCATAACTTGGTAGTAAAGGCATTTTTTCTTTTTTTTTTCAAGACAAAGTACAAAGTATACTGGGTCAAATCCATACAGGTATTTTAAGTTAGATGTAGTCTTAAGTTAGCGGAACGTCCAGAAATGCGGTGTGGCTCAAGCAGCGGATATACTATTCTTGTCCAATAGGCGAGGGTCCACGGGTCGCTTAGGCACAGGAAGCTCTGACCTTTTCAGACTCGTTCAAGTTCTGTCATGGACGATCTTTTGTTGACTAAATTATGACACGACACTGAAAAAATACATATTTTTCCCTTTCGGTGGAAGATCATTAAATTTTGACATGGTGTTAAAAGTGGAACTATACAGCATCTCACTCCAATAAGCGACGGTCCAAGCGCCGCATTGGGGCCGCAGGGGAAGATCCGGCCTTTTCAAGTTTTCAAGAAAAGTTTCTTGCAATATCTGTCAAGATGGGAAGAGGGGATAAACATATTACCTTATTTTCCACGCATATTTATCATTTTTATGTACATACAGGTTGAAATAATTTTACACTTGCCAGAAAAATTAAGGAGATGCGTGGCTGGGAAACATACTTTTGTCCCCCCTGCCCCGTTTCTCACGCCTACGCAAGGGACTATTAAAACTTAAAAGAAAACTGTTCATTTGTTTACTTTGTGACAGTGATGGTGACTCACTAAATAGATTGCTTAGGCAGAAGATTTGTGTAGAACTAAACTGTTTTGACTCACACCACTGCTCACGTCTCAGCTGAGAAGATGGCGACTACTTTCATTTCATTTGCAAGAAAGGGTAGCCGTGTGTGTGCACGCCTCCAGCTACAGGGTCAAGTTGGTAACGTAAACACGACAGCGGGGTAAGATCGTCAGGTGACAGCTGAGAGAGATATTTAGAACACAAGGTAGCTTCGTCATTCGGAGCACGTAAGATTTTCATGATTAGAATAAACACAGCTTAGCGTCATTTATAGAAAATTCAGTTGTAGGACTGAGCGTATGGAGTGTGATGCCATTCATATTGCACCACTTTGAGTAATTCTGGACCAGTGACGTCTAATAAATTGCACACTGCTGTGTTTCTTTAAAAACCTTAAAACCCTAACTTAGGGAAACTGACAGCAAGAAGCCGAATTTCCTCGGATCCGTGTGATCACTTGTCAACTACAACAGTTCGTCGCTGCTCTGGCTTTATTCGCTGCAACGCTGTACTCCTTTTATCTGAAATGTTGCCTTTTTATGGGATTTGCAAGACAATTTTGCGGGTTTGAAAGAAATGATAACTATTTTCGTACCCGGTTTAGAAAGTACATACGGTACAAACAAACGATAAAAAATAAAAAAGTGAAAATAAAAGGATTAAAATGTAGTGTGTCAATTAAGCTACTATCCCATATATGGTCAACAAGTGACAAAATCAAGTGTATGGAAAGTTGCCCTTTTCCCGATACTAGATAAGATTTATGATCATTGATATCGAGATTAACAATAAAGTGTGTCTTCACGCATGGTATTAAAAAATCTTATCCAGACATATAAAGTACTATAAATTTGGAAGCCATACATCAGAAGATGTAGGCTATATGTACACCTGTCGAGATGCATTGCCTTGTTTCCTCTGGGCCATTCGCAGATTCCTCGGTCTCACGGACCAGCGGCCTTGGGGTATACTTATTTCACGCGCTCACAGATCTGGTTCATATGACAGTAAGCGGAGTACATGAGCCCAAACCACAATGCCGTCAACCGGTAAAGCAATATCAAATATATAAAGTCATACTCAACTTGTAGAAGATAAGTTGCACTGATAAAATTAGCATCGCAATACAACGGAAGTTTCCTATAAGTGGAAGTAGCCAGCAGATGTCAGTGATGTCGGAAAGACGTGTCATATCCAATGGGTCAAATCCAGTACATAATTAAACAACACTTCATGCTAAAACATTGAATGGTCCCTATTTGTATTATATGTATGTACAATATCCTGTAAAAAGCAAGAAAAGGTACAAAAGTATCTCATATACATCCTTTCACTGCAACTGTGCATATAACCTTAGCGGTGACGTTAGCACTGCACTATACATAGACAGCCCCTAGCGTCGGGTTATGCGGGATTACATATATATAGGGTCTAACTTGCAAAGCATAGCGCCATAGACCTTCCACGTTATGATTTTAAGCCGTGGCAGCAAATGTAACAAAACCAATGCATAGGGTTTGATGCGGTTAAAAAAAAGTATATGGTGAAAAAAATGAAGGATTTAGCAATGCCCAATTAATCATATAAAAATCTTATAAGTTACAACTGGCTAAAACGATATATTTATTTAATTTACAGGTATTCTTTTAGTCCTGGAATTCAGTGGTTAAGTCTGACAATTCTTCAATACGAAAAGCTCAATAATTTTGAAACACATGCACACAGTCCATGAGGCACAGTGTATATATAACCACAGGACACCAACTGGCCTCTGTATGTATAGTGAGGTAGTATAATACTCTATATACATGCATGGATGAATAAAAAAGGGTCAAGGCCTAATACTCATTTACACAAAAGTTCTTAAGTATATCAGGAGAGCAGCTTGTACAGAACAAGCGAGCTTACCTGCTTATCTGGGCTTACATTGATGAACATAACACGTGCATTTCGGATACCACATGTATCTAGGGCCCTCCTCTGTCAAGTGGTCTCACTTTACTGCATATTTGTTTAATGTATTTTATTTGATTGCTGCTTTCATATTACGACGCCATACTCGAGAATTTTTCACTGTAACGCCAGAGCCTTTTCTTTGGCTATGTACATGCTGCTGCATGGCCAAGCATATGAGGAGCACATCCACCGCACAACGCCACCAAGGTACTGGTAATAGTCAGAATGGCAAAATCTAGAAAATCCCTTGTCTGAGAACGGTAGTGAATCTGCATGTGTCGGTGTCACAGCCATTAAAAGACAAGTACATGTATACCTTGGCCGCATTCTGGGTTATGCGTGACAAAATCATGCAGCATTCTAGTATACTGTTTTCTTTGCCTATCTTTTTCTGGTATCGATATAGAGACATCTAATAATAGGGGGGCGTAAACGTGGGATCTGTTGACTGTCTGTACTACCATTCCTCATTACTTAAGGTCAATTGCTTTTCATTTCGCTTTTAACTTGATTGTCAGCACAGATCATTGTTCTGCATAAATATCAAACTTCAATGACGTCAACAAAATGGAGAATGTATCATCTACATATACGCACTGCGAATGATCAGCAAACCTTGACTCAATTATGAATACAGCTGCCTCCCCAAAATGTATATAAATGTAGATCAACAGAGCAATGAGAGATATGCACATACGGACCGAATTACAGTAAAGTTAACCCTCACAGCAGGGCCTGCACTGTTTCTATCTGGGCTTGATTCCAACGAACAGTTCCGTGAAAACTAGAGTACCTTATTTTGCCATTTCACTCCCATACTACTTGCACATCCTAGTTTCATCAGGAGTGGCCCAGATGGCACGAATAGTGATGTTAAGCGTTCAATACCAAGACAGTGCGTCTTGGATAACAGCATTTTTGCTACCATGGCCATCGACTCTCAAAATACACCTCTCCCTTTCCGCTGAATTTGAACCGTTTCACTAAGTGAAATCACAGAGTTTCATTTGCTGGACTCAAATGATACCGAAGTGAAATCAGATGACCATTTGGATTTCGTTACTTCCTGTTTGTTCATTTCTGTTCAGAGTCTTTGGCGGAAATTAATAGTCATTTTTTTGGTGTGCAAATTTTATTACCACTTCAACATCTCGCAATGGACATTGCCATGGCTGGTTGGTTACAGTTAAAGCTACATCGTAAAAATGAATGACGAGCGGATTTGAAAACTTGGCATCACTAGTGACAATGGTGACGTTTTGCTGTGGTATTCACCAATATCAGTTTTATCTCCACCACAAACCACATAATGCGACATTTTACCCATTGTTGGGTAATCTTACTGAAACAAATGTAACAAATTTCAGATTAAAAATGTTGATCCCCTCTGTGATATTTACAGATAGTCAGAAATTAAGACTAGTACATGTATAAGACACCAGCCAACAATATGCCCATATCACACAAAGTTATTGCTGACGTCAAAGCCGCGGCTGAAATTCAACTCTGATTCTTGTTCTTCAGTTTGAGTATCACTTCTTACGTAGAGCCGGCTTCATTCCCAGTGTGGTAAAAGGAAACAAAGAATAAAACAACAAATGAGTCAGGACCTGAAGACTTTTACTGAAATAAAACCTCAAATGTAAGATCTTTCCACAACTTACGGGTGCCAGTCATAAAACCATAAATGGCAATAATATTTAGTTATCAAAAGGTAAGAGGAAAAATACATTATAACCGAACAGTCCAAGGATATTGTTTTGTAATAATCTAATGTCTTCACAACATAAATGGCATAAAAGAACTTAATGCATGTAGTCAACAATCTAAAACAACAGGTACAAGTTAAGAATTTGAGATCTAAAACAACAGGTGCAAGTTAAGAATTTGGAAACTGGCCGTTTGTGACCTTTAAGTAACTGAAACTGATACACTACTGCTAACAATCTTCATCATACAAGGATGGCTTTGGTCACTGTTCTTAACACAGGATATATGTTTAGCTCAATAAATAAAACTGTGCTCAAACAAGGAGAAAGAGACTTTGTCCAAATATAGGCTTCACAGCCTACTGTCCACTGGGTCAGAATCATAAGCCTTGACCACACTTACAGGGTTCTTCAGACAGGCTGTCCAGCTGTGTTTTATAGTGATCTCCTGATCTACAAGGTGACACTGTTTGTCATAAGAAGATGCAAATAATGACCAACTAACCAAGACCATCATAAACTTAGCAAATGTTTTTCTTTTCAGAAAATTCTCTCAAAAGCCTAGACATACACACTATGGAAGCAAACTGAGACAAATGATTGAAATGTAAGTTAGGCACAGTGATTAGAATTACTTTCCAAACCTTTCCATTAAGTCTGCCTTCATTACAATTTTAGGACTTTGTTATAAGGTGATATGGAAAATGAACAAAGACGTCAAGCAGAAAAACAGTACATAGGAGCAATGCTGCTTTAGGCAGGCTTACTTCTTGTGTGTATGTATCTTAAAGGGGACTATATTATGATCTAGGTATATCCACCATACTTAGACACACTGCTAAGTTGACTAGAATTATGCAGTTGTTACAGAATATTGCAATACCTCTTCACTATGTTATGTATTTGTTTCTGATAACTGTCTTAAGTTTTGCCATGTAACCATATTTTAAATAACTCAAAAAACAAATCATTTTATTTTTTTATATATACAGTTGTATGTGTCTAGGAGTACTCTGATCAACTGACACTAATACCGATGAAAGTGATACCAAGCATGACAATATCACAGTTTGCAGTCGTATCTTGATCAAAGATGCTAAAACTGTTACAAAGGATCACCACTGTCTCCTATATGAATCTGGTAAAACTACCATAACAGGCTGGATGTTCCAAAGTAGAAATAAGAAAAAAAATAATGATGGATAAAATCTCTGATGATGAAACTAAAAATGAATCTTGTTTCCTGCATGATAAAAACAAAAAAAAATGCATCATATAAGTATCTTGTAAGGTGAAAAAAAAACAAAAAAACAAAAAAAAAAAACAAACTCACACACAAATATGCACACACACACACAGAAAAGGGAAAAAGTCTTGACTCATCCCTCCTGAGATTCTATGGGTTCTGAGGAGAGACCTAATTTCTCCTGTGTTAATCTATTGTCAGAGTCACTGTCCTTGGTTGCGTCTGGCAGAGATTCTAAGCTAGCACTATCCCCGGGTTGCTGTGGTAAGTAGTTGGCCAGGTAGCTAAGGTGAGGAGGCAGACTACGCCGCCTCCAAGTGTCTCTCTTGAACCTCTCCTTGAACTCGGATTCCTCCTGAGCCAGCTCTGCTTCGTCTGGCAGTTCCAGTGTGGCCATCTCTACCAGCTCGTCGTCTAGCATGGGCCCTGTACTGGCGATACTTTCTGTGTCAGAGTTATCCTCCAGATCCTGGGAACTGGCAGGGCGGGGCAAGCATAAGGTGGCCTGCTTCTTGACAGGACTCGCCGTTACTTCAGTCATAGCAGGTGGATTCTCTGTCGACTTACCACCAAGTGCTGCAGGACGGCCATTGTTAGGCACTGGTGTCACAGGGGAACCATTCATTGGTCTTGACAGAGGATGCCTTGTGACACCATTCCCTGCAGGTTTTTTAATGGACTTATTGCTTAGTGCTTTGTAGTAATGAGGAGCAGTAGCGTACATGGACTGAGTTCTTTGGGGTTTAAAACTTGGGTGCCTCAGACCTACATCCATATTGGAATCAATTTTAAGTATGATTCCTTGAAGCTTTGCTTTCCGAGTGCCAGATGGAGAGCCCACAGAGGAAGATGGGCTCGAGCAGCGAACATCTGAAACACTGTCTTTTGATTGTGCTGTGTGTGTATTTGCTAAATTCGGGAACACACTGTCATTCTCCTCAGGAATGGAACCAACAGTCTTGGGGAAAGCTTGGGCATCAGATTTCCCCTGGGAGGTTTGAGTATGAGGCAGTGTCATGTATTCGTCCTCTAAGCTAGGCACATCAAAGTTTTCGTCGTAATCAGCTGAGTTGATGCTCTCATATGTTGGAGACTTGGACATACTGGCATCTATTGCCTGGCGGTAACTGTTGTTTCTATCATACCGAGGTGAACTATATGAGACTGGGGAGAGCAAGTCCCCTTCTTTGTGACTACCCGTCTTGGTTTCTGGGGAGTCCATTTGTGTCCCTGGCTGAGTTTTGTCGCTGCCGTCAATCATAACCCCACCTTCCCTCTGTGGGGGAGGAGCTGGGGACTCCGCCCCCACACCAGCACTCCTTATGCCAAGCTCCTTGTGTTTGCGCCTCTCCATTCGCTGACGGTGAATGTCATCGCTAATGGACTCCAACTTCCTCAGCGCCTCAGAGTACATGGATTTCGCTGCTACAACCTGGGCCTCCAGCTTGGCCACATACTGCTTCTGTTCCTGTAAAGAGACATAAAGAACATTAATAAGGCACCAACAGGTCATCAGGGAGTCAAGAGGAATATTCCATCAGCTGATGCCACACTCAAGAATATGCGTATATGAGTGAGTGGTCATGGCCCATTTTCACAAAACTTTGTAAATCAGTTTCTTGTAACTATTTTCGTAAATCATGTCTCCTTACGACGCTATAATCTAGATGTCTTTTACCAGAAAAGCTACGAAAAAAGTCATTTACGACAGAAGTTTTGTAAAAGTGGCTACAGGTTCATATTTGGAGGAAAATGGAGTTCTTTGCCAAGTTCAAGGCCTCAATCTGAGTGATTGTGACCTCATTCACACATGCATCAGTGCTGTTTCCTGTCTTTCCTGGTTTTCTTTCACTTTCAATATAGAGAATTACTGCAACATTGATTATAATCGGAACCTCATTATCTTAAATTGCTTCATTAGAGAATTCACATGTACATGAGATAATTGTTTTACACTTCTTTGAAGACAGATTAAACAAATATACAGAGAATCGTGTGAAAATCGACCATTCTTGGGACTAGCAAAAAATGTTGATTTTGATAGGTGACCGGTTTATCAGGGATCAGGGATCTTATTCTACTTAAAATAACCGGTTGAAAGCAATGGTACATTCAATATAATAATAAGATACAGAAAATGTTTTAAAACTAAATTATAGATAGAACTTGGCTACATGCGCTTTTCATAGTGAAAAACAGTTTACATGTCTTGGATTTTCCCAAAAAGTCCATTAACGGATCGAGCAACATGTTGATGTACAATCATTTCTTTCGTCAATGTCACAACAGTCATGGATGCCTGACAGGTAGCGGTCATCTTTTGTCACAATAAAATTTATTGATTTAAGTGTCATTATAGTCACTAAAAGGTTAACTAAATCCTTATTAGCAGGGTTATTGTGGGTCTGTGGTCATTACTTAGGATTAATGTTTGACTTTGTTGGCTGGACGAGCAACAACAGGAGGTGCCCGTGAACAAATGCTGAGCAGATGCAGAGACAACATGCACAGTGCACTGTCAGTTTTCACAGGTCAGAACAGCATTGTTTGCACACAATGGGACTAATAAACATGGCTGTTGTTCAGAGTGGACAGGTTACAGTATATCACAGTTGTATGAAAATATATTTTAAATAGATAAAAAAGTGGACCATGTGAAATGGCCGGCGTTGACAGGGTTCTGATGTAATGAGGTTCTAGTTTTTGCAAGTTTCACTGTATATACAACGCATACTACAGATTCAGACTACACAGGTAGATTCTTCTGAAAACAAGGAGAAAACCAAAGTCACACTGAATAATATAAAACATTTACATAAATCACAGATAAACACATGAGAGTTACACAATGATCTGCTCACCTCCATGAGTTGATTGAATTTCCCTTTCATTTCAAAATATGGCCTGAAAAGCATAAAGATGCACTTTATATATTAGACAAAACTGAATGACCTACATGAATATGTGCTAGAAGTCTGCTGTAGCACAGGTGTCGATGCGGACAACGAAAATCAATGGAATTGACATAAACAATGTATTTCTTAATTCACACTGCACAAACAAAACAGACAAACATCAAATTAATTATTGTTCATTGGTTAAATTTATAGGAGAGGCCTTTTGTTTCTGAATGGATACATGTATTGATATCTACATGTACAAACAGTACAGGTTACAATGAGTTAAGGCGATAATGAAACTAGGCAATACGGCAACATACAACCACCACTATACCTCAGATAACAAGTGCACCTTAGTTATTTATTCTTAAGCTGGCATGCATTAGAGGCTCGTGTTAGTGTTTTATGGCTGTAATGTTTATTGTTGCAATTTTCAGCCTGAATGTGTGCATGATGTCAAAACCTCGTTCAGGGATGAAGACCATCTCTACTGAACATATACCAGGTGACATGGATATACCGGGTACCAGGAGATCTGTCACAAATGCAAGCTAACCAGGTTGTAGATTAAGTTTATTATTAAAGGAGAGGGAAGGACAAAAATTTGCAAATTTAACAGGAGTGGCAATAGCAAGATAAATTTTTTGTAAGATTTTTTGAGGATATTTCTTGAACTAGAAAATGACATTTGACCATAATTTTTGTATGGTGGATATTCGAGGCCACCACTTGGTGCAATGTAAGACACATTTGTGCACAGATATGCTCTAAATCATGATGTAATGCATAGGTAATAAATTTACTTGAATTTGAATTCCTATGACATGGAGAGTCCGAGAAAACCCACGAACATCCGCAGGTTGCTGGCAGACTTTCCCACGTAGGGTCAGAGAGGAAGCCAGCATAAGACATGAAATTCACAGCGACCGCATTGGTGGGAGGCTTCTGGTCCATTGCACCGCATTAGCGTGCTAACAGACTGAGCCACAGAGATCCCATGAATATATTAAAAATGTAAATATGATTCAGTTTTAACACATTTGTTAGGAGAAAAGACCAAATTGTAGTACACATAAATTAATTAGACATGCATTGCATCGTCATATTTATGCAAATGTGCCATACTGCTATTACACCAAGTGGTTCCAAAATTTCAGTTCAAATGTCTTTTTATCTTTGATAAAAGAAAACAAATTTGAGGACCATACTTAAAAACAACTGCTGACTACCTTGAAGTTTGCATCATTAAGTTTTTCCTCCTTTAAAAAACAAAAACAAGGTGCCTTTCTTTACAACTTCTTTCAGACATGCATGTGCTTTTTTGTGATATTACATTTTCATTAAATGATGTCAGTAATATTAAATAAAAGAAGTAGTGGTATAATCATTCCTCTTATATCTGAACCAACAACCTGCAGGTCACAGAAGAGCATGTGCGCCCAAACTGTGGAGTAACTGTCCACAGCTGAGTACATGTTATTATAGTCAGTAGATTTGGTACAGATATCATCATATTTTGTACGTGTACATCTAGGATAGTGTAGAAGGTGAAAGACACCACTAGAATTCCAAGAAGACAGTTTACTTACAGGATTTCTAATCGATGTTGGTTGACAATGTTATTGAGTTGAAGTAAACTGCTGCGTGTGGAGTAACTAGCCAGAAAGCAAAATGGAAAATCTGGATTAGCAGGTCAGAAGAGCAATGTTTCTGTTACAGCTACGTAATCTTAGTTATGGTAATTAAAGGTTTTCAATTCATCAGCTATTAACCCAAATTTTCTTCAGGAAATGAAAAATTTTATCCAGGTTTTCCAGTATTAAATGGAGAATATATACAAATGAGTTTAATATGTGTGATAAGAACAGAAAAAAGTCTGGCTACAATATATAAAGCAATATATACAAAAGCCATAAGATTACATATATACATCTCCATATTGGTAAATAAAAACTGAATATACAAATTAAAGAAAGCAGGCCTGTCCAAGATACTCCATTTCATGTTTTTAATATACAATTCATCTTCAATTTTAGTTGTACAAAAAGTACAACTCCACTCTATGGAAAGCCTGAATCTCAAACTCTTAGAAATAGCTTGGACCCGAAAAACTACCCAAGATACAATATGCAGTTCTAGCTTTACGTCACAATTACAACAGAATGATATCCCAATGCAAAGCAACGTCACCATTATGCACTACAGGAGGCAAACTCACACTTGCCCACATGTATATTTAAACTTGGCAGTGTCTGTTAAGTTTAAATGAAACTACTTGCATCATATTATGACTTTTGCAATACCCAAACCCAAACCCAAACAAAGAATATAATTTAGAAGAATAATCTTTTTAAATTAGTTTTTCATATTCTGTATACTGTAGCACCCCATCTTAAAATTGGCACATGAACCCTTCTTGTGATGAAAAGCCGCACCATTGTTCTACAAAGGGTTGTCACTATGATATCATGACATAGCATCTTGAAATGTGCATGGAATGAAAACAAAACCCTCAATAATCACGGGAGGAATGGAGTGAATGACCAAACACAACCAGATACATGTCTATGATGAACTGAACAAATGTGGGGAATGCAAACCCATCACCCTCATATTAGATATAGTTTCTTCTGTGGTACATTCAAAGACTGCTCGGCTACAAAAGAACAGCCATCATACGGAAATTTATTTTTCTAACATTACTTCTCAGGTTTTCATTCTGATATTTGCATATTTGAAGCACCACTGCTGCAAAGCTTTTTCACAGACAAAGAGATTATTAGCAAAGTCTTTCAGTGGAGACATTTCACATGTTATATCATCAGATGTCATTAAGTCAGTTGTGAAGAGGTAACATGGGCAGTAGTGGTTTGATATGTACCCTCTCACAGAAACATTAGGATGATGATCACACAAGGAATATGACTTTTTGATTTATAATACAAAAACATATTCTGGTTGAAGGAGGTCAACAAATGTATTACTTTATTCTGGAGTGGAAAAAAAAATGCATCATGTAACATTATAAAATATTTTGTTCTTTTCAGTTTTATCCTCACAATTTTTTACCTGATGATAACCACCAAACCCTACCCATATCTGAGTTTGGGTTATCATTTCACTTATGAGAATTTCCTCTCATGCCATGGGCAAAGCTTTTAAGAGGTTTATCAACAATTAAGGAAATCACACAAAAGTAACCACCTGTCAAATTACAGGCCTTTCTGGAAAACTTGTTTATCTTCCCATTTTAAGTTGCATTGTGATGCTGTCCTCTGATTCATAAGAGCACAGCATCCATATTCAAAGACAATGACAATGAAATACTTTGTGAACAAACAGGGGCGATCAGGGAAAGATAACCTAGTTTCTGGAATGGAATATCCTAGTGGTTTATGTCTTGTTTGACAGCTGTTGTTCGCCATTAGCCTGAGACTGAAAACTTGCTTAAATTTAAACTTATAATAAAATCTAATACAGTTTGTGTAAGTGTCATTTAATACATGGTGTATTATGTTTAATTATGGGTGGGAAATATTACTGGAGGTGTATGAGTGTATCAAAAAGTATCATTCAGATTTTCAGTGTCCACCACCAGGAATCCTTAATCTTTAGCCAATATCTTGCACATATGCATATACGTCTGTCTACAGAGGTAATCCCATGCACATATCTACATATAACCAAACCAATTAACCAAGGTGTTCCAATACGGTGAAAGTACTATACATGTAGCAGTACCGAAAACAAGAGACCAGGGTAAAATAGGAGACCAACAAGGGAATACATAAGAGCGATGAAGTACAAAATTGTGTTTTCATATGTGAACAGGCTTGTAGCAGAACAACAGGAGCAGTCTCAGAAGTGGCCAGTTTTGTAATAACTGCTTTATACATGTAATTAAAACTTAGAATAGTGAAGTGAAGGATAATGCAAAGTAACTTGAGAATGAGATGCTGTATTAACGGTGACCATCACGGCTGGACAATATTTAACAATTCTTAACTTATCATGGTACTCTGTTTTCAAAATCATTGTCTTTACAGTGTAAGCTTAGCCTAGCCACAATAATACTGTGCCCAGTAATAACACAACACGCAGAAAAATAGAGTTGAGGCACAAGACTACCTACACGGTTAACACTGAACACACTAGTATCCCTTCCACCAGAGTAATTCCCCTTGAGCTGGTGCTACCTAAAACATTGACGTGCTACCGGTTTAATGTGAGATTTGAGAATGGGATAATCTTAATGTGAAGTTCCTAACAAGAGGTTGTGAGTGCTACACATTAAGCAGACAGTGCAATGATATTATTGAACTTTTTTCCTTCACAACGTGTGCAGTCCACTTCATGTGGCCTTCCTCATGTCACTGCCCCAGATTGTGATTCTCCATACTCATGCCTAGAAGTAATACATACCTGGATTTTGTGATTGCTCTCTTCAGCTCTTTTTGTAGGAACTGCACTCGTTGATCGGCTTCGTTATAGAATTTGGCTGTGAGCTGGTGTTCTTGTTCACTTTCTATCCTCTCCTTCTCAGCTTCATTCACCTGCATCGCAACAGCACACATATATTATCATTTGTCTCCACGTCACCTGTGATGAGTGAGTGGGGTGGGGTGGAGGGGGTTATGTAATATATACTGTGCACAGCAGCATTAGTAGGCAGGAATGAAGACTTCAATGTCATTTTTCATTGTGAAGCAGTGCTCCATGATGAGTGATGTCATGCCACTATATAAGTAGCACCTTTGGGAGTGGATATGACTTACTTTTTCCCACTTCAGCTGTATATGTCTGCAAGGATGGCTTCCTATTTGATATACATTTCAGAGACAAAATTGTTATGTGCTTGTTGAGAAGGGTACAGGGGATTTCACACACACACACACATAAAAAGACCGCAGCAAGGAACATCATAATATTAGGTGAAGGTGAGTGTTTCACCTTTTAACATGATTATCAGTGCTAGAGGTTTACATACACATACATGCAGAACCATGGTTACATATATACGTGCCACAATGTATATAACTAAAGTTTCTAATTACACTGTGCAAGCCAGTTTCTGACCGAGTTCCAGGGTTGTATGTCTACCACTGGATAAAGATACACACTTCAGTACACATAAGAAGGCTCACTGCAAATACAACAGCAAAAATAAGACTTGAACAAAGATGTTTCCTGAGTTTCAATGCAAAATACCCCTTGAGATTATGCAGGGAGGCATTGTGTGTTTATCTGTTAGCTTTGCCTACCTTCATTGTAGCATGGTTCAGCATTTCCTGCCAGGCTGGGTCAAAGGGCTCCCCTTTGTTCATATAGCCTTGCTCTGCCAACTGCACCATCTCCTTGGCTGCCTCATGCATGCTCATAGCTCTCTCAAACCTCAAGGCTGCACGCTGAGTCTCCACTTGAGCCTTCACACAATAAAGGGTAAAGGAATGTCATGTTTGAAGGACTAAGAAAATAGAACTACGTATAAATAAAATTGACAGATTTTGCCATTTTTTCACCGACAAATAAGCTAATTTATACACTACAAAAGAACAAAGATCAATTAAGAATTTTATGCCACTTAAAGCAGGATTCCATATTGTTAAATCTTATATTAGGGATAGGTTTAGAAGGTGATATCACACATCAGTTATAATCCATATGACCATGTAGAGGTACAGTATATACCTCTTTTGCTCGCATCCTTGCATCGTAATAAGGCCGTGCTTTTTCTATGCATGATCCCAGCTTCTTTGTTAATGCATTCAACTTCTGGGTAGAATCTGATAATGCTTGCCGAAAAGTGGACCTTGCCTCCTGAAACAGAACATTCATAACATAAAATGCTACACAACAACTTTTTCATTTCTATATACTACATATATATGTTGAAAGGTAAACTTAGTAAAAGAAATAAAAAAGAACTTGACCTGTCTCCGTAACAACTGATTCACGGTGTTTGTGAAATTAATGAGCACTAAGCTTAAATAGTGTCAGATGTGTTCAGAGTTGAAAATGTACTGTCATCTGATTGGTAATGTACAACACATATGTATACTGTACATTGTTTTTTAAAAAAGGGAAAGATTATGCTTACATCCAACTCCAGCTCCAGCCTGTTGATATCATCTGAGCCATGATTCAGCTTTTCCAATTCCTCCTATGAAAATAATACACCACAACTGTTAACGACTATGGGGTTGTAATGTGTGTTTTCTTGGTCTTCATAGCCATCATCTTGAACAATCAGCTTAATGTCATGAGCCCAGCAAGTACATATACATGTATGTTCATCTCTGGCAGACTCAAACACTACATGGTCATACAGAAACACAGTTTATAACAGTTCATCTCATTTAATTATGTCCAACATCTTCAGTTTTGGTAGTGGCTAGTAGCGAACGTGTATGTCTATTACATACAAGCCTTTTTTGCTCAACAAACATGGTTACAAGGTAGAAATTTGATCTACAAATCATCCTGAATAAATCCAGGATTTACCTGTAGATTTCTGTGGATTTCTCCCAGAGTGCTAAGTTTCCTCCCATCATAATGTTGACCATCGCCTTAAAAGTGAAATATTCTTGAGTATGGTGTACAATACCAAACAAATACATAAATAAATCTAAGATTTAAGTTATTAATAGTTCCCGGAATATTGTCCCTTGCTGTTCATTTCAGAATGAACTGTGTCTGATTCTGGTTTGTCAATTTTGGTCTTGTGCCAACACAGTAAAATGTTGCTGAATACTGCTAGATGTACTATTGATAGCCTCCATTAATAACAGATATTAAATTTAAAAAAACAGAAATCCCACTGAACATTATTTATTTATTTATTTTGGGTTTTACCCCATACTCAAGGGGTACTCAAGAATATTTCACTTACATGTTATGATGTATACGACAGTGACCGGTATTATGGCAGGAGGAAACCAGGCCTAGGGAAACCCACGACAGGTTGTTGGCAGATTTTCTAACATACGGCCGGGGAGGAAGCAAGCACGAGCTTGGCTTGATCTTACAGTGACCGCATTACATCAGAAACAACACGTGCAACCAAAAGTGTTTAGAAAATTTCATATGGCATATATGGTTTTAAACACATTACGCTTACAGGCAATTTGTTGATTGGTTATTTTAAGCCGCTTTATGAATTAATCTGAAAATCTATCTTTTTAAACGGTGCACATGTACACAACAACGTCAAATATATTATCACCTGAACTCTGGGGTCAAGGGCTTCATCTTCTATTTCGTTACCACTTCCAGAAGAAATGTGTCGTGCTCTGGATCGCTGGAAATCAAGTTCTACATTTTCTCGGCTTTGGCAGTGACCATGAACGTCGGCCATTTTCGCTCAAACTGAGAAACGTCAAATGGCGATAGCAGCAACCTGGTTGAGCTTTACATAGATACTTGTGCTTCCCGTTGCCCATGATATTGTTCTTCCGTTGCGACTATCTCTAAGTAATGCCTCCATCACGAATCGTGTCCATTTAATCGCCGGGATTTCGACAAACAAGGCATCGTTTCTTCACGTACAGAGAAGCTGCTCTTATCATCAAAAGTGGTTTACTCGTACATTTCAGATGCCTAACTTAAATATGAAGACAAGGTACGAGACAACAGTGTCACTTCTAGGTGGCGCTTTCGTTTGACCCTTTTTCTTTCACCCGGTACCTTCCTTCCCCCTACAGCCAGCTAGTTAGCATCATAGTTAACCATGTGTCTTAGGTATGCAAAATTACATATTGACATGGAGCTGAGGTGAACAGAGGCGGAGAGAAGGCGGATTTCGGCAGGTAGCAGTTACCGCTGCATGTACATGCGTTTATGTTGTCACACTATTTATAAACATGCAGTGATTTCCTGCTCTCCCTTATCAGTGATGCTGCATTGTTCATCAATCATTTATCAGTTGATCTTTAACAACATGCTATGGGGAATATCTCAGTGAATCGTATCATGTTTCACATTCGTGTTATTGTTTTCAGAAAAGGGTAGATCTAGTGTTGCTTCTCTGGCTTCACTGTCACTGACATACAGCCTTTGTCATGTCATGTATGTCTGATTCATTTGATCACATTAGATACTGATCAATAAAGGAATTTACAAAACATTCCAGGCAAATGTTTAATGTAACAGTAAAGATTCAACATATAAACTGATAATACAGAAACAATTAAAATAGTTGAATTGTTTTTTCACTGTACGGGCTTATATTTGCTGTCGTTATGATGCCTGTTTATGCATGTTTTCAGTCAATACTGTACTTTCATGGGGATTTTGGAGGCATCGGGGGAAAATTGCTTGCATGTGAGGAAGCACGTAGGCCTACAGACCTTATAGTATGAATGATGTCTCAGATACTAACATTGTGATGTTTGTATGAACAAAACATTGGTATGCGTAATGTTGTCATTTGAGTATGTTTATGTATAAGTATACACAGTGGTTGATTTGAAACACTAATCATGATTTGATTGTTTGTTTATACATGTATAGTACTGATGGCAAGTAAGTCACACTTCCATAAAAATTTTGTTTTGTCTTTACAAAAGGGGCTATTTAGTGTTAAGATTTAAATTGAACTAAGTTTATCTTTACATACAGTGCTGAAAAATAAAAGGCTTTGAAATAGAAATCCAAATATAATTATCTGACTACCACTCTGTAATAACATTAAATACAACTTAAATTTATATGATCTTAACAATTGGTTAATTTTGTGTAGGTATTAAATTTATAAAGGCTTGTACTTTTTATATGACTAAGACAAAGATATATTGGAGTAAATGACAGATGCAGTTTTTCATTCATTGTGTGCATGTAAACGCTTGCACCTAAGCTTTTTCAGTTGGTGGAAAAAATGAGAATTGTACATGTGCATGTTCAGTACATGATGAGAACTCTCCCAATGAAATGCATGTCACAAATGGCTTAATGAAGACAGACAACATTTCTGGTCTTGGTGGTGACAGCCATTGTGTAAGTCGGGAATCGGAGCTCTAAATGTTGTGCTCCAGCTTTGAGGTTGCCTGAATTACTTGGGTTATGGGGCCGAAGTACTTAAAAGCAGTTGACGAGGTGCAGCCGAGCCATTTTTAATATGATGAGATAGGTTAGGGTACAGAGGTCACCTTAAAAAATAATTACTTCCTCCCCTCTCTCACCTAGTGGTTTCTGCTGCCTCTGTGTTGTGCTTGGACTGAAATAGGACATTGAGACATTGTGATCTGCTAACACCTCTTGTTTACAGATAGAATGGTTTTGTAAAATAATTATTTGGACATTTTGGCTATGCTCTCTATTGGCCTGTAATATGAAGACCTTGTTTTAATCAAACTCCAGCCAAATCGTGACATTCATGTACATGTACTATACAGGGCTCTGTTGTCATCATCAGGGCTTTACTTTCGAAGGGATTCCAGGAATCAGATTCATGTCATGAATCCTGTAAACATAATCTTTGGGAATTTGCTTGGATTCCTGTAAAAAGAGTCACATGCAAATTCCTAGTTTTATTATAATAGGTAAGATGTGGTTTCAGATCATTAGACCTAAAATTATGTGCAAGGAGTTCCCAAAATATTTATGTGCTTTAAAATTTTCACTTTGATCAACATTCTTGTGATTTGGATACTACAAGGAGCTCTGGACAAGATTCTGGTGGATTCTGGCCAAGAAAATCTACAGGAATCCACTTAGATTGTAGTAGCAAATGTAGGAAAAGACAGCTGAATGAATTATCTTACATGTCTTTTTATTTCACTTGAAATTTTTTTTTATTGAATGTTAAGAAATAGGAGTACCTGTATACCAATCCATTCATTTTAATGAATTGTTAATTTTAATGAACAGAAATTGTAAGGCGTGCAACGGGGGTATTTTTGTGCCAGGCACAGTGTACGTACGCATACATGTATATTGTTCAAAAAGACTACAGTGCTCTGCATTTGAATGGCAAGTGTGCATTACTTTAGCATCCTATAGATTATATTTGTATTTCTCTTAACTCTCCTGCAAAGATTTGTTTTTATTAATAAATATGCCGTACACATATGATATGCTGCCAGTAATGCACCATGCAGTTCAGTCTAGTGTCACGGATATATGGACCATTTATATGATTGCGCTTGATTCTGATGACCATATCTCAGGCATTAGTACTTACTGTTACATGTAGCTATAAAGTTTGCTACATCTGAAGTCTGTTGATATATACTGATACATCTGAATTTAAATAAATGCATATGGGAAGGTCTGTCTGCGAAATGCAGATGACCGTGGGTTTCCCATATCCTAGGCTCTGCTCAGTTTTCCTGCCAGCTTAATGATGGCCACTTTCATACATGTACTTGTGAAATATTCTTGAGTATGGTGTTGACACGAATGAAATAAATAAATGAATTAGAGCCATAAAGATCAAGGGAAATAACTCTGAAGTCCTGCCCACATGTCTACTGTGAATGGATCCTGTGCAATAGAAGCTCATATTATCAGATACATATACATGTACATGTACAGGAACATGCAAGTTCAGGTTGAATGCTCATTAGGCACTTAAAAGGATTAGTTAACAAAATGATGTTGAAAAATATATTTTTGTGGCAAGTTTTTAAGTGAAGAGATCAGCAGTGTTTTAACAGTTATAGACTAGACAGTTGGTCTTTATGTTTTTGAAGATGTGAACAACAATTGTTTCATAGAAGTTGACATGCTGATTTTTGAGTATACAACTGTAAAGATCTACATGTACAAGACGCACAGCTGTTTTCAGTGTTACAAGTGTGTAAGATTTAGTATTTTTAAATATGCCTCTCTACACAGACAACCATGCAAAAAACTGTCTACCACTCTAATAATTAACCTTGTGCTGCTTGATTGTGATTGCTTCAGTGATATTTTTTTCACCGAATGGAATACAGTCAAATGTTTTGATTGCATGGTGGATTTTAGGGACAAAATTGATAATGTTGGTTCATCAGTGACTTCACGAGGAATTGTTGTACACTTGTAGGTTCAGCTGTGAATAAATTTCTTGTGAACCCTACTCCTGAAATGTGTATGGAAAAGCTAATAGGATACTAAAGTTCTACTTTAAGGCCAGAGAAAAGGCCAGAGAAAATCACTGTGAGACATCTCTGATGAACCAACATAATCAATATGGTCCATAAAACTCTCCATACAATCAAAACATTTGACTGCGTTAAATTTGGTGAGAAAAAGCATTGAAGGTATTTTCATATGCAGTTTTTAATGGTCTTTCTGCTCATCATAATTAACTTCATTTTTGCAAGGTTTTTCCTTTTAATATACGGAAGTAGAAATCATTTTACTCTTACTCACCCTGATTTCATTTTTGTGGGGTTTTCCCCTTTGAATCATTAACTGTTGTCGGTGACTTTTTTCAAATGTTGTCATTGGCACTAGCATATGCAAAGTACCTCTGTTTTCCAGCCTGTGACAAAACATTTATCTGAATAATTTCTGACAAAATTCTCCTAAAGCAAAAAAATGACAAGTCAAATGGCACACCTAAGCCATTTATACCTGCACTCTATAATGTGAAACAGTGCATCAAATGAACAAAGTGTAGAATTTCACTTTTAACATCTATTTAGATTTAAATTTCCTGTTTCTGAAAATGAACTTTTCTCACTGAATGCTGGCGAAATATGCCTTCCTATGATATACATATACCTCTACATCTACATGTATTTATAAGGCATGTGGCAGGACATTTTATAGATAACCTGCTAAAAAATAAGGAAAATGTAGCAAGAGTTAGACATACTGTGCATAGTAGAAACCGATACCAGGAGAGGCATCACATTCTAATAAAATGTTGTTATCACAACTGAGCATTGTTCAAAAGCACGACAGCAATGTATCATTAGGAAGAACAGAATTATCTCTACATGTAGTTACTATCACATTATGTCCACTGACAGCATTCTTTAAGGAGTACTTTTTGTATACTGATTTATGTTGTACGCATCTGTAGGATAGAAACCCATGCTCTTCAATTTGATAATCTGACGACAATGGTTGATTGATAAATTAAATTGGCAACTACTTTAGTCATGATTCTGGTTAAAAAGACCTTTTATTGTTAAAAAAAAAAAAGTGAGACAAACTCAGGTTAATAGCATCACATAATGGATAGGTTATAAACAGTTGTGTTTGTTAGGGATAGTTTGTGGTTTGTTCTAGACAAGGTGTTGTGCTGTTTAAAGGACCTTTAAGTTGTATGATCCTCGCTCACAGCTATGAGGTAAGTACATGGAAAAGGGTTATATGTGGCATCCAAAAGTTACAGACATACACCTACATGTACCCTGTGTGATGGAAATGTTTGAGAGGGGTGTTTATGACACATGTGGTCAAGTTGTTAGGCCTGGGTGGGACAGTTTGGACAGTGAGAAACATGATATTATTAACCTTGATGGTTTAATGTTGCCCTTGTATAGTGTTAAGTCACCTTGGCCAAAGGTTACATAGGCCCTGACTTGTGTGGTATATTTGCAGTGTGTATTAGGGTGGTATTCTGGATAAGTTCATGTCCATGTAGGGCAGGGATGGAAATCTCACAGTACACATAATACATGCAGTCTGCATCACCACTCAGCAGTATTTATGCCATATGAATTTTCTATAGGACTGGTCAAGTGGTACTTAAGTGCTCTCCTTGCTAATGTTGTGTGGTATTGAAGAGGTTTTATTAGGTGCATTGTCCTTAGGAGAAAGTGTTGAAGCATTGCTTACAGATGTTTACACAGGTCTGCCTTATGGAGGGATGATACTGATATTCTCTAAGGATTTCTCCACACTGCCCCTCCCCCTGCGTTTTGGCTTGTTTTGGGGGGTACCATACCCGGTTGGAAAGTGCACTTCAGCTTTGATTTAGATGATGGTTTTTGTATTAATTTGTTGATGCTTTTTGGTGAATTTGATGCATTGCAGTTGCACACTGGATACCATGTATTGTTAATGCTATGGTCCTTAATGTTTAATTTGATTAGAAGTTCCTCAGTTGGAAAATTAAATAATAACAATGGATGACACCATGCCGCTGGAGCTGGCAGAGGAGGTAGAGGAGTATGACATGGATAGGGCTGGCAGTATCCCTAAGCTACCCAAGAATGAGTAAGTACTTATACAAGTGTACACATGTATAAAAGTCAAGTCTATACGGCTTTGGTCACAGTATTTATCATCAGTTGACTCTTCATACTCACATACTGTAAACTGTTTGACAACTATAAATCACTGAACTCCTTAGTGTCTCATAGTGTGCCAAGAGAAGTGCTTTGTGGCAACTTTTTTGTGTCTACACTGTCATTTTCTTGTAGGCCAGTTTTTTTCTATTTTTTTCTGTAGCTTTTTCCATAGTTTATCTACATTTATCAATATACAATCACAGAAATGTCATTATCTTATGTCAATATCATGAACTTTAAATATTCAAAATTGTGTGCATGTGTTCATGAATGTGTGTAAATTTTGGAAATAAAAATTCCTGTCTTTGTGGGTATTTTGCACCTCATTTGCAATGCAATAGGAACGGTTAACCCCATTTCCTGGTTTCACACCATGGTTGGTCTTGTGACTTGATGCTGTTGTTTATATATGTTACATTTTCCAAGTTAGGGGAACATGCGTGTAGAGGTCTTTAATTTTCAATGTTAGGAAATCCCATGGGATAGGGCAGCAAAAAATATTATATTGGACTTTTTTGGATTTTTTTAGAAAAAAAGAACGCATATGTTTGGCTGGTGTTCATAGGATTCGCTGGTTACAGGGGACACCCTTTTAAGTCTTATTGTCAGTTATGCTGTATATTACATGTGTGTTTGGCTGGTTGATCTGAGAGTCTCTATCCTGACACTTGCAGTCTGTCAGAAATCTTTGTATACATGTACATGGATATGTTGTTCTTTGTAAGCTGACACCATCAGTAAAATATAGTCCCAGGCGAGTTACCCAGTTCAACTCTCCAGTGTCAGCCGTCTCAGTCTGTATCTGTGTATTTTCTGTGAGCTAGTGGTGTAATTACAGCTGGCTCACTACACATGTACCTACCATGGAATTACCAACATGTTTCCAAAGTTAAGTGAGTAAGAATTACACTACTTATATGATTTGCAGGATTTTATATAAAAAAATGGTACAGTTATGACTTTGTTTGTCCCTACCCAATTAGTGATGTCTTTGAAGATTAAAAGGTTGTTAGTCAGTTACTGGGTTCAATATTAGTCACTCCAAGCACTTCTAACTTCCCCTGTGACGTGTCATAAAATCATATTGCAAGGTTCTTGTCCATACAAAAACTTCCTTCCTTGAAAGAACCAGTAGAAGAAGATTTCAGTCTTTGTGCGCATGATGGCAGAATTTATTGTTTTGTTATTTTAAAAGTAACTGTTCCTACATGTACATGTATAGATACAGTTTCAACTTGTACCTCACAGAGACCCTCCAAGGACCAGTGATTAACGTGCTGATGCAGGGAAATGACACAGGAGCATCTCACCAATGCAGTCGCTGGGAGTTCAAGTCCAGCTCATGCTGGCTTACTCTCTGGCCGTATGTGGGAAGGTCCGCCAGCAACCTGCACATGGTTGTGGGTTTCCCGAGACTAAGCCTGGTTTCCTTCCAGCATAATGGTGGCTTGTCACATAAGTTAAATATTCTTGAATGCGACGTGAAACACCAATCAAATAAATATATTCTTACACCTACTTTTGATTGGAATTTGTTGTCTGTCCAGTCAAATTTTATCTAATCCATGTTCACACGGTGCAGCTAGTTGAATGAAAAGTAGGACAAAACATCATCTGAACGTGGATTATGAAATAGACTTATTTCCATACTACTGTTTGAATAGGACAGGCCAAATGATGAGTATGTGACAAATTGCTCTGTTTGAATGTAGCTTAAACAGTATCAAAAGAGCTTATGTATGCTTTACATGCATACATAAACATATTTATGTTTGATTGTTTCACCAGATACATGAATAGCTTGAAAGATAGGCTTGTACTGATTTGAAGAGGGGATTTTTTTAAATACTTTTTTGACTCATGGTCCACCACTGTTTGTTTTTTGTTTTCAGTTTTAGAGGGTTAAATTTTTGGAGTGTGTATTACATGTAATATGTCATTTTGAAAGAGTAACAAGTAGCTCATCATCACTGATGCTTGACAAGTATTTAAATGAAAGTTTTAATGTATACATAAGAAAAATCTCTGCTGAGTAAGCATCCATGTAAGCCAGTGTCATGATGCATCATCAGAGAGTGTGCCAGGTTTTTTTATTATAACTAGATATCCTAACGTATAGACTTTAGGTGTGAGAATCATCTTCTTATACCTCTGTTTCTCTCACCTGTCATATGAGTGAAATATTCTTGAAAGTCTTAGTGTCATTAAATGTGTTTTTACATTTGGAAATACAAAATGCCTATAATACAATACATGTGTGTTAAAGATGAAAAGTGTAGTCTCTTTGTTGAACCCTCTTACCAGCAAGGTAAATACATCTTGTTTAAAGAACATCGACTGCATGTGCATGTTTTAAACAGCCTCTCTCTTGCCATATTTCCTCTGTCATTAATATTTATATTTTATTGTAATACAGATGGATACATTCCATTCTGCACTGCACTGTACATCTAGTTTGGCTTGGGTTTTGGTTACTCTGGTGCTTGAATACAAAATAGAGTACAAGCGAGTTAGGATTGACTTCAGCTTAACCTAAAATGGGACATCCATAACCACTAGAGCAGAACTGCATAAAGCATAGGATCTTAACCTTTTACTGTATATCTGTACATAGTGAAGTAATTAGGTTAATTGTCCTTGTCACCTTTGTTGCTGCCAACCCCAGTGCCAAGGATATAGAAAAAAAAGAGAATAATAATAAAAAAAAAAGCACATAAAGCTCCCAAAGAACGAAAAAAAAAGATGTAGCACATGAGATACTTTTAAAACTAGTTGCTCTTTAGTTCAAATCATTTAAGTAATGAACATTTTCAATCATTCCATACTGCCGGCTTATGTGTAAAGCATTTAGGTACGTAATATTCTCATTTACCTGCATGTTGAAGAAGGATACGTTCTTGATCAAGATTCATGAGTTCGTTGAAAACACAGTAAAATAGAATTTATAATTAAAAGTTGGTTTGCTATATACGCTTGTATACAAAGGTATTGTGAACACGGACTTTGTGGCATCTGTTTTAAGTTGATAAAGTTTGTTAAGTACATATTGTATATACAATACAGTAAACAGACAGGGTAGTAAATCTGATCTGATTGTTGCTAGTTCTTGTTTTCCATGATGAATATATATTTAAAAACATTCTTCCATTATGTCTCCATTTAGGAGCTGTCCAAGAGGATTGATCTTGCATTAGTCTACAATGTACATGAATTATAAGGATAATGTTGTCTGCTTGCTTTAGACAGCATGTGTTAATATTTATAGCACCAGTCTGTAACATCAGAGATGACTGGATAAAAGATGGAGAAGGTGCACTGTGTCAGATCAAAGCCATGTATTAAGTGTTATGTACAGTCATGAGTGTCTGAATATAAGCAATCCAGTTTGACTGGCTATCCCTTCTGATGATTGATAGCTAATTACACACACAGCAGCTTAGCCTAACTGGGGCCATTGTCTGTCCCGGATCCTCAACACTCGCCTTGTTCTTCCTGTCCATGCTTCTTATTCATAGAGGGTAGGATTTGGAGACAAGGTGAGCTGCACTGATATCCCTAGATACCCCTGGCCAACTGAACAGGTTACATTACCACACTATAAATACATCCACATTTTACACACCTTATCAGCATTAATAATAATATTTTTGTGCACAATAAAACAGTTTAAAATGTTCTTGCATTGGAGTGGGTGTTATCAGAAAGGCACAGTGGCCCTATGTTTAACACAGCTATACTGTGGATCTACCTGTACAGACAAGGTGTGATTGTGGAGGAACCCTGATTGGTTCAGGATTAAGCTGAAAGTACCTGCATAGATTGGTTAATGAGGGTAATACCTGAATTGCCCCACTATGTTAATTAGGAAGTTAGCACCAGGTGCACTGCGACCTTTTGAAGCCCCACACCACTCAACATCACCTTTGAAGGTAGAGGGGTGACATTTCAGCTCGTGTTTCCATGACGATTTACTGGCCAGCTGTGGCAGTGGGATGCTAGTTCCCAGCACAGTGAAGGCCTGTAGTGTGCATTCGGGGACTGGTGGATAACATCTCCCTGTTTAGATGCAGTCATACCTCCTTTGTTTAGATGCCCCAGGATAAACAGAACTGATGTAAAAATTGATCGTGGAAGCTAGCTGGCCAAGGTTACCTCCAGCCTGTTTGGCTATTCAGCAGCAGTGTAGGAAGGTGCTGTTTTTTTGATCAGTTATCATATGGCTGTGATCAGATTGACTTGCTGACCACATCCCCTGACTGATTGACGTGTCAGAAGTCACAGTGCCAGCAGCCTCCTCGGAGGTAAGGCATACATATCACTGACACTGTACCTTAGTGGACAAAGCTGACCCTCGCTCTGTTGCTCAGAAACGCTTGGGACAACACTCCAACAACACCATGTCAACAACGGCTCATTGCATACAAAACTATTTCCTCTCCAATGTTCTCAGGTAAGTCTGATCAGCAGTTGCTCCTTTGTATAGTGATGAGGATATGATGTAGACCCAAACGTCATTCTTGGCCATGTTTAAAATATAGCTTAAAGTACAATTCATTCCACTTGTGTCTTGGAAGAAAATGCAGTCCAGCTTCTTTATATGCTGTCTGTTAAGTCTGATATCAGATAAATATTTTTATTCAGGTTTAAAGTAATAGTTGTGTACTCAGAGATGCTGTTGATGTAACTGTTATCACACTAAAGATAGTTTCATGTACTCTTCCCCAGCACTTGTAATTACATGTACAGTGAGCTGAAAGGTTGGGAAAATAATAAGATACTGGTGTATGTATATCACATGAATCTATAGACAATAACTTGTATATAATTATAATATATAATATAAAGTTTTGGGTACATGTACACCATAATTTGACACAAAGTTAGTGATCCGTGTATAGTATGCAGGCTGGTGTACATACAAATTTGCCGGTATACAAACTCGGTGTACACAAAAATTTGCCAGTATACAAACTTGGTGTACACACAAATTTGCCCGTATACAATCTCGGTGAAGATGAAATCAGTCAATGTGAAACAAACGACGTGCCTTACAGCCAGTAAATGTCACTGTACAGTATATGTGGGTTTTGGCATTTTCCCATCTTGTGACAGTGTCAGCTTTAAAGTACTTGTAACTATTCTTTGAAGTTTTTGACGTCCTTGGCTTGACAAATTAGTTTTTTCCTTTTGTTTTGTTATCATACTTTAATTAGTAAAATAAAAGTGTCTATATTATCAAACTCATTGAAGTATGAAAAATTATATGACGCACAAACCATGGTTGACTTATGGTCTGCTGATGGCCAGTGATCTGTGAATATCAGTTGTTGATATTACACATTCAAGTAGGTAGCTGAATGGTGGATAGAAATGATTGTGAAGGAAATCCAGGATTACAACAGTGATGTATTCAGATTCTGTCATGGAAAGTGACAAAGTAGAAGAGCTGTGTGTGATACATGATGACTATACAGGATCTAGAGCAGACATATTTCTTCAAAAGCCTGCATTGTTATGTCTAAAAACTGATGTCTGCATACATGTAGTTTGTTGCTTTGTCTCAACAAGCTTTAGATATAAATAATCGGTTGTCCTTCTGCAAGTACACTTGTTAGAAATTCTCTGTGCATGAGACATACATTAATTAGACTTCAAATAGCATTTTTTCAGCCATATCAGTTATTGTTTATAGAAATGGTTTTGATGTTCTGTAAACAAAGAAACAAGTCTTCTTCACAACTTATGAATGAAAGGGATGAACACCTGATTTGCTACCGTCAGAGTTTAAAATGAAGATGATCCCTGTAGTTACATAACTGGCATAGTTTCTCGTTAGTGATGCATGTACCTGGATGTGGTTTGGTGTGAACCCCGAGAATGTGGTGTAAGCTATAAATTACCACTGGTTATTTGTGCTGGACCTGCAACCTGTGGCCTTCACACAGACATTGTGATACAAGTGTGATATTCAGTACTGAAGAGAAAAAAAAAGTACAGGTATAACTCCGCAATGTTCGGTTACACACCTGTAATCAAGTCACATGGTTGCATCTTTAGTTTCACTCCTATTTATAGAAGACACATCTTTTATTTTTCATGGCTGCTGGAAGCATCGGTCAAAGGAAGCTAATTTCTTTACAGTCCTTGATGTTTAGATGTTTTGTAAACTTGAACAGGTGTATGATGTTTGGAAATTGTTGGCCTGATTCTTAAACAAAATAGCCAGGTGTATTTAGTGTAACATTCTTGACTGTCCAGAGTATTTATTGACTGTCCCATTTTGATTTTATGATACTCGAGACAAATTTGTTTCTGTTGGTGTTCATAAAAGTTATATTATCACAGTGATAAGATATAATTGCCAAGAGTCTGGAAGTGGTTTTAATGGTATAGGTGTTCATTAAGACTGAAGAGAAGAATTAAAACTGCAGCTCAGCAGAATTTAATATGTACATGCAGGATGTATGTTACATGTAAGTTCCCAAAGTATACAGGACCTTGTATGTAGCTTGGACATTATTCCATCTCTGTACATGTATGTATTTCTCTTCATTGATAACCTTTTTTGTTTCTGATGATGGTTTAATTAGACTGAAATTCAGATTTGGTGCTTGAAATGCGTTGCTTGTTGTTTATTGAAAATGTAGCATTAAATTGATTAGTCTACGTTACCTGCGCAGTAACTATTCAATGGGAATCACATTGTGTGTTGATAAAGATATCATGTATATCAGATCTTTGATAAATGTTTTTTGTGGAATTCTATTTTTATGTACCTGTATCTTTTACCCTATAAAGATATCAATCACAACCCCATGCTGATGGGGCATCACATCAGTCTGCTCTCTGTGAAATGTTATACGGGGAATTTTTTAACAGGATGCCATGTTCAACAAAAGCCTAATATTAATTTGTGTCCTCTGCACACCACCTGAGAATCAAAATGTGGCTTTCAGAAAATATCACTGACAAAAGGAATGTCAGGTTATTATGGATGTGTAAGTGGAGCCAGATAGTCATCACACATTTTTATTTTTAAGTTATATTGTACACTCTAAGGAAGGTTGTCAAGATTTGTGTATTCATGCGCCATAGAGGTTCCACCAGCATGAGGCTAAGTTTTGGCCAGTGGTTGATATAAAGTGTGGCTTTCCTGCAGAATAATACAGTAATACCTTCCTCCAGCTGAGCTAAACAGTTAACTGATCAACAGCGTGCTGTGCAACTTGAACCTGTGAATGTCATATGTCAAGGCTGCAATATGCTTGTAGTAAGTGTTATCAGAATATATGAACAGGCGATTCATTAAGCAACTCATCTTTCACACCAAAACCTGATTAAAAACAGTGGCAAGGCTGTCCTTAATAATATTATATATGCATTAGTCATGTAATTGATGTTATTTTGATCTTGAGATTTTATGAATTAATACTTATTGATATATAAACTTGTCTGATAGTGTGCACAGAGTACAGTGATCATTTCGTCTGGGTCTTCAGCGTACAGAAATTTCCTGACTACATATAGGTGGCATTTTGACATTATTAATTATAGTTTATTTCTGGGTTTTGGTTAGATTCTTATTCAGTCATGAGACAATGCATTTGCAGAAGTGCATTTTCTTGAAACAAAAGGTGCTTCAGAAAACAAACATTACGAAACTTGCAGGTAGCATTTTTGTTCTTGAAGACTCTCTTGAGGTACATGAAACAGAAAGAGGGCACATGTAATAAGCAACAAAAAAGACACTGTTGTTGATAGGACAAATTAATGTGGTCTTTGTTAAAGGTTGATTGGTTTTATTATAGAGTTTTCCAACTGGGTAAACATTTGATAGCTGTCCATAATGTATAATATGTGTCAACCCCCCGGGCTTAGGCCTGTATGACAAAAACACTGGCTTATTAACCAAACCATTTACAAGATGCATTTCTAAGAACTTAATATTTTTTATCGTATATATTTAAATTTATTGTACTGACATGACATAAGCATATTTCTCCAACTAAGCCCAATAAATTTGTTCGTTTTAAAGTTCTTTTTAATTGCTTGTTTTTCTGTTTTCAAATTTGATTGTTTGTAACCCTAATGTAAGCTGCAAAATCAGCCATCATTAAAAGAGGCACATGCTCTTGTTTATGTGCCCCAAACCACATGGGAATAAACAGGCACTATACATGTACATGTCAGTATTTGTAAGGGCTTTTTGAAAGCATCTTTCAAGCATTTGAATATTTGAAAGTAAAAGTGTAAATGAAGACTAGAATAGCAAGTCCACAGTTACGAGTACATGTATGCTATTGTGTCGTAGTGCTTTTGAAAACCTGCCCAAACTTGAGGACCCTCTACCCCTCGACCCTGGAGGAAATTGCAAGTGATCACATTTACTACAATACACTTATCTAATATCAGATTAATTCAATAATACTTATTATTCCTCCATAAAGTCAATTAGAGTTAAGTCAGAGAGAAATGATTGTGATCCAGGTACAAATTTCTGTGCATTGGCCTCATAGGTACATGTACATGTAGACCCTATCAGTATAAACTGTCATCAAGTGGATATTATTCAATTAGTCATGTGTTCTATTAAATAGTCATTTTATCTCTCAGTCAATATTTTGTTAACGTGCATGTATACTCCTACATGTAGCCTAATGCATAATATGTACTCTTTGTGAGTGTAGACCTACATGTATATATTATTGTGCTTGCGTCCGGTTTTCTTTCAAAACTCCTAGGAATGCTGGCTTACCCCATTTCCACTTCCATGTTTATTGGAATGAATGAATTAATGGGTGATGGTGGCTTCATGCCAAAGGGTCAGTGTTTTATCCATATCATTGTGAGAAAATGTTACACCTTGTTTGTTCGGATTGCATGCTGAAGAACATTAGATGTAAATTATGCACAGCACAGGAGTCTCCATGAACTCATGCATAAATTCATGACAGTCACCAAAAGAGCATTCCATTTACTGTTGATGAATGGTTCAGTGCATTAACACTGATAAGAGTGCTCTGCTATGTTGCAGACAAGAGCTCAATACATCAGCAGTGAGTGCGGTGACAATGAAAAAAAGCCCACAGCTCAGCTGGATGTGCCTATAGTGTTATGTCTCTAGTGGCAGGTGTCAGGTTGTTACACAACTGTTTCTGCAGGGAAGGCAGTGTGCAGCAACTGCTGTAATTGATTAGTGAAGGCAATAATGGTTGTTTGGCTAAGGTTACATCAGTGACCTGGTGTAACACACAACAGCTGATGTGTCCCTGAGCTCACACCAAGCCTAGTTGGCCCAGTTAATGCAAACCAGTATACATGTTATACTGTACATAGAAATCCTTCACTGCCAAGACCATGCGTTAACAGAATTACGTCCATATTCTTACCTGTTTTTGACTTGCTGTCAAATTAATCATGGTCTGTCCTTGTTCTCCCAGACTTTTTCTCTAATCCACATGAAATCCTTCTTTTAACATTTCTTTCTTTTTCATTGCCTTGCTTAGTGTGGGAATTTCTCTGTGTACTTTGAAATACTGAGAAATCACCAAGATTAATTGATCATGCACTCCAGCATATGAAACAAGAATGTTATAATTAATTTTGGGAAAAAAAAAAAACCAGTGGAGGAGCTAACTGTGACGGACTTTCTTAAATAAAGGACAATCCAGTTATGCACACTTTCAAGTTTCTATTTGATTTATGTTATGAAGGGCATATATGTTCATGTTAATTTAAAGTTAAAATGAGGAAAATGAAAATGATCATCCCTCCACATTTGACAAGATTGGCCAGTGACAAAGTGAAGATAGTGAGTTTCATGATTTCATCATTTAATTAACTGTGCAGCTTGATGTGTTGCTCAACAAAATTCTGAAGAAGGTTATTATCATTATCTTCATGCATTACGTGTTAATTCAGGTATGTATTATGTAATCAGTATTTAAGTTGTTGAGAAAGGCAGCATCTCTGAGCAAACTTTGACGAAATTGTCTGCAAAATCTTCCTGCTGTGAAGACCCCGGAGGGAAGCTCAGGCTTGACTGTGACTTTGTCATCGGAAGGTTTTTCAGCCTGTTCATGACCTGTATAATATATGTAGTTTCCCTCTGGCTCAGTTTTGCACTAAGGTGCAAAACACCCATTGAATAAATAAAATGTAGAAAGAAAGATCCTAAGAAAGCATGTTTGTATGTATACATGTAGTGTATTTGACCTACAGTGTCGCAGTTTTCAAAAGACATATTTTGCTTGATATGAGTTGATTTTTCTATCTTATAAGGCTCCTGACGATTTTTTTTTTTTGAAGATTGATAAATTTATTAGCAGAAAAAATAAAGTGTTGGCGCCAGAAGTATTACCTTGAATTATGTGCTTCTGAATGTGTATACTATTTATTTATGTCATTGGTGTTTTACGCTGTACTCATGAATATTTCACTGATACGACGACAGCCAGCATTATGCAGGGAGGAAGCCAGGCAGAGCGAGGAGGGAAACCCATGACCATCCGCAGGTTGCTGACAGACCTTCCCACGTACGGCTGGAAAGGAAACCATCATGAGCTGGACATGAACTCCCAGTGACCGCATGAGTGAAAGGCATGGGGTCATAGCACCGTGCTGGCCCGCTTATCCCCACAGCCACATACAGTAAATACAGTAAATCCCAAGTGAGTGAGTGCTTGGGGTTTAACATCGTCCTTAACAATGTTTCAGTTATATGATGACGAAGAGTTCTTCTGGTATGCTCATACAGTGTGACTTCTTGTGGCAGGGCGAGTCCTGGAACATCGTGCCGCAGACAACAGACATGACACTCCACCCAGTCACATTATACTGACACCCCACCCAGTCACATTATACTGACACCCTACCCACACTTTCAAAGATGTGCATTATTCAGGTTATTGATAACCTGTGTAGAATTTCCCTCTTGCATGCATACTATATGTTTGACTTTTCTCAACTAGACTACAAGTACAATGTATGTACGTAGGTGATTGCTATCTCGAGGACAGTTTTGGCGACAGTAGTTGCATTCTCTTTATCTCTTTCTTAAGTATTGGGAGCTGTAACAAACTAGTTGTTTTTGTGCTCATAAAACTCTTATCTCAAATGGATGAGGCACATATCTATACACAGACTCTACAGCCTGAGGCGGCCTGAATGTGTATATACACTAGCATTGAAGTGGTTAGACTGAGATCTGAAAATTGTTATGTTTTACTGATCTGATATTTATATGCTAGTCCATACAGTGTGTCTTTTTTTGTCTGCAGCTCTTATAAATTTGCAGATTTTACATGTACTGGGCATCTTCAAGTGCATGCGCACCTCTGGTCTCATGACACATATTGTATACGAGTGATAAGATACAAAAATATTTTATCCTTGAGGGAGCAGGTGAGCTTTGACATGCATTCATTTTCATTGTATAACTTTCCTTCACATTTAATTATGACAACCATAGATGTTTTATGTGGTAAATTGTGTCTTCATGGAGGTATGTGGACTGTGTTAAGGAAAAGTGCTAATACTATCAGTGAAGGTAGAATTTTAATAATACACTGTACCTGTGGGAGTTGATATGCTGGAATGAAACAAAGGAGCTGCATTCACAATGGAGGAAAAAAGTTTGTTGGCTAATTTCCTCACCCAGTGCTTAACCTAGCAGTGTACAAACCAGTGAGGTGAAGTTCTGCAGCTTCATTCAGTCATTAAGGCAGAACTTCATGTTCAAGTAAAGTAGATATCAGCCAAGTACAAAGATGTCTCGAAACATTTTTAAAGTTGGTATCTGCATCTAACAGACATGTAAATTTATTCTGAAAATACTATATGTTCATGTTATCTATCTGAATCAAATGAATGCTGTTGAGACATTCATTAAGGTAGTACATGTACACTCATTCAAATTCACATTGTTTTCCGAAGACTTCTCTAAACATTTAGTCTAGATGAGGACAATGCATTCACCCCTGTGGAACGTAAATGATCTCAAATACAAAAAGTTTGAATCTAAAAGGATTTTCTTTGGCTGTGGAAAAATGGAGCATAAAGTGATTATGTACATATGTGTACTTTCAAAAACCGGATAAGAGTAGTCTAGGCATAGTCAGGGGAGTGTAAAGTTTGCAGGTACAGTTATGTGTACAGGTATGCTGTATGGTTAAATAGGGAGAGCTGCACGGCATTGTGTAACAAGAGTAACCTGTGGAGGTGACGTGCTGTGATACTCAGGCACAGGTGTCGGAGGTGAGCCAGGAGTGGGGGAGACGTCACTTACATCTGTCTGGACAGAATATCCACTTGTTTCAAACCATTGTGTTCTGTAGACTCATCTTTGTCTGCTTTTTACTGAGATTTTTTCCCTGATTCTCTGAGCTTAAACCTCGGGCTTTTGTGCAACCATGCATACCTTACTCAGCCTCTTGAAATGTGGTTCTTGTTTTCTGAATACAGATATGCTGGGCATCTATTTTCAGAAGACAAGAAAGGTTTTTAAGTAGTTCATGGACATACCTTAATTCTTCAACCACCTCTACAACCAATATTTTGAAACATGGGGTGTAGAGAAATAATTTACACAGTTTTATGAAGCTCGCATCTGTAATCACACAAACAAAGCATTTTCTGTGTGATTTTCATAATCATTGTATGCATAAATTCCGCTGAAAAAAGAGCTTTGGTGGTTGAAGATTTATGGTAACTATTTAGTTGTGAAACCTTTGTAGACAAGCACAAATTGGCTGAATCACGTTGTGGATAAAGGTTTTGTCCTGTTGGTGTATACAGTGGACGGCTAATGTTCATTGAGGGCATTTACATACATGTAAGTTATAAACAGATATCTTAGAACACATATTTGCCTATATCTTGTATTGCAAGCTGCATGTACATGTACTGTGAAGTAATTCACCATGCAGTTATACATAAATTAGAAAGTAATTCCCTGGTTATATAACAGGTGATAAATAATTAGTGCAGTTATGAACTCAGTTTGATCTTCGTTAACTCTTGCATCAGTGAAGTGTTGAGGACTGATTTGTGAGGGGCTCTTGGAATTCCTGGTACATGAATATGCCCTAGGCTGGGAATGTTGTCAGGTTGTGTGAGTCCACAGTAAATCCTGTTGGCAATCAGTGTGGACAATCAGACTTTTCAGTTAATGTTGGCACTGTTCATGAAATTAAACACATCAAAGCTTCTGTAATAACATAATTGAACTTTTTATTGGATTTAGGATAAAATTGTAGTAATTAAAATCTTACCTTATTTTATCTTTTGTGATGCAACTTCACATATGATAGAATACATGGCTATTTACATTCATAGTACAACATAGTAAAGCACAATGTACAATGTACATGTACTGTTAGTCTCATTTGAAAGCCATTCAGTTTAATAAGCCCATGATTCATGCCTTACATTCGTGTTTGTTTGGTATTTGAATAGTCTGTAATTTCTGTAAATATTTAGAATGTTGTGTATGCAGGATTATTAGCCATCTCGGTGTCATTGATCCAAAGCTTTCCAATCTTAGCAATCTGAAACCGAAAAATGATGATTTCATTTGTTTAAATTTAACAACCTTTGTAGGATCAGCTGCAGGTCTGGCTGGAATAGTTTCATGTTCTCCAGCTATTGTTGGATAAATTACCTGGACTTCATCATTAACTGTAACTCGTGGTCTGGAGAATGGACAGCACATATACTAACTGGATGCAGTTATTCCTTCTGGACTTTACCTGACTTAATTCAATATAAAACTCAAATACTAGTCAGTTCTGCATTACTGTACAGGCAGATCTAACTTGATGTATGGTAGCTACATGTACTTTTGGAGCTCTACATGTAGTTCCCCCAAATTGTGTTCTCTTCTTGAGGAAGGTACTGCATATGTAAGTGTTGGCTGAATGCGTCTAACAGGCTGCCAAGAAGCTATATTTGCTCTGTGTCCACTGACAAACAAAGTTGTGGTTAATTATTTGATGCTGTGCCTGGCCCCCTTGCTCGCCTCCCCGTGGGAATTACTCAATGAAAGGCCGGCAGTGAGTAGCATCCTGGGCCAGCACTGAGGACATTGTTATTTTATCAGTGTCCATTGACTTGACAGCTTATTGATTCCCGGATAGCAGCACGCACTTGGCAGAACACGAGTCTCTTTGTTGACAGTTAATCAGTGTTCTCCTTGGCCAACATATAGAGCCGTTGAGAAAGGGGCCATCTCCATCAGGACAGACATTGGGATATTGGCCATGTTGTGAAGGATTAGAGCCTGACCACTGGAGCAGGCATTCGTGTACATGTATCTAACTGCAGGAAGCCATTATAATTTCACAGCTTTGTGGATTTCTGGAATCTTTAATGTTAGGTTTCGATTGCCTTAACCAAGAGCTTTATATGTCAGTCATCCTTCTGTCACAAATCTTGTGGTTCTAAGTGATATAGAATATTTTGATCCAGATCATCTTGCATTGCAAGTTCTTGCATATGTTTTGCTAAGAATTCTAGGGTTAAATAAGGATAAGACTTGTCTGGCTCTGCATCTACCAATGTGTTGTATCTGGTTATTATGAGATGTTGTATGAGGGCAGATGATGAAGTCCATCAGGAACAGAAGTCACTTATACTCTTCTTGGATAGATGACCTAATAGGGGACAATAACCAACAACAGGCATCTCTATACAGGAGATTCCAGTCTCCAATACCCACAGGTTTTACAAAGGGGTAAGTGTTTTGCACAAAGGTCTAGTCTCATTATGTGTAGTACTCTGGAAATAATTTGTGCCAGACAAAATTTGATATGTGATTTGTAAGATTTATTTGAAGTGTATGACGCAAAATTTCATGATATGGTATTTATAGGATATTTTATTAGCACATGACTTGCAAAGAATTAGCAATAAACTATAGGCGTGTGCAACAAAGTATTGATTATCATTTATGGCTGACAGGAAACACTAACATATATTTTTAAGAAATAATTGGGATTTCCTTTTCAGGGGAAGGTGTTGTTTTCTGCACATTAATTCTTCTCTAAAAGTTTCAAAACTTTGATAGTGATTATCGATTGCAAACCCTTTTGAAAACACATTCTGGTACCCAATACACAGAATTGTACAGCACTGAAGTCATGTGTGGGGTTGCCCCGAAACTCTGCACTATCTGGTCATACATGTAGTTTATGGACATGACACCTTGGCAGGTCAGAGAACGCTAAAATGTTTTTTTATCTTCATTCAGTGACCGATAGCTACTCTACTCTACAAGCAAGAATAAGTGAACACCAATGGACAGGTACCTTCCAGTTCAAATTTATATCTATAACTGATGGGTGAACATGTGGGGTAAAGTGATGGTGTTTAATACTTGCACTGCTCATGTACACACATGTATATGAGATTTGCTTGTGCGCCAGTATTGCGTTTTGATTAAGTAAGGTAAGGTCATTTACAAGTCATATACATTATCTTGAAAGCCTTATTCATTGACATTGTGTGATAAGTTTTAAAAGTACAAGTCCTCTTCATGACCTAATAATCTGTAAAGATACATGCATGTATATGATTTGAGACATTGCATACTGGATGGCAAAATGAATTTTTATACCTATTGCCAGAAAAAAAAAATGGTTTTGTCATCTGTCTGCTTGCTGGTCCACCATAATCTGAACTGTATCTCTATTATTATTACACATCTGTCCGTAGAAATTTGAATTTGAAGGGTACAGTGTACGTGTAGATGGATGCATGGCTAGATCTGGTTGCACGCTATGATTCTATTTTTTGTTCTTCATAGTGTCCATATCAATACAACTTCATAACTGTAACAAATTGGATTTTTGCCTAATATACCTGTATTTCACATGTGTCTGTGTCATTTGAGTTTTATTTTTGGACTTTGCACCGCTTTCTGTATGTGATATGAGTGATGGTTGATGGAGTTTGTGCCAGCATCGTGTATATGTAGGTCTTCATGATGAAAGCAGCTCTCCAGTAAAATGTTTATTGAGATTATTATATATGTGTGTGTTAAATTACTGAGTGTATTTACATATACTGTAGTATTACTGAGGCTATAACTGCAGGTTAAGAGGCATGAGTTAGTTAGCAGTCAGCTCTCAGAGGGAGGACAGGTTAGCGCTGAGGTAAGGTATGGAAATAGATGCAAACTGCTCTACTATTAGATAAATGTATCTCTCTCTCAAGAAAATGCGCATGGAAGTGTGGTATTGGTATACAGATTGTACTGATACCTTCTGCAAAGTAATGTCTGTTTTACAGATGTGAAGAGTTATTGCCAAATTTAAACGCACGGATATAAAGAATCCAGTTATGTATGTTGAAGTATGTATTATTACACAGCCACTAAATAAGTGGTAGAGGTAAAAGTCAGTGGATTCCTATCCTCTAATTACTGATATTTGGCAGTGTTGGGGTTAAATATAGGGGGTAGCTGTGAGCCAGGGAGGGCTAACTTAGAGTGCTTCAGGAACTCTGAGTGCAAGCTGCAGACAGTGTCAATACCTGGTACCTATCACAAAACTTGCTAAATATTTCTCTCCTGTATGCTACATTTTTTACCTGAGGATGTGTCAGGTCTACCTTTAGCCCTGACCAACGCGGTAGAATGCCCATTAAGCGTAAGCTGCGGACTCTCACCGCCTGCTTCTGGGGGTGAGTACATGATTTAGCTGGACTTTTTTCTCGTGTGGTTGGCATTTTCCTCAAGATCTAGATGCAGAACTAACAGGTACTGCAGCATGGAGGTGATGGCTGTTTATAAACAGCCGGGCTTCGGTGTGCATGCCATTGGCATTGTGTGCAGGATTAGGAGATCGTGTGGTAATTTACCCTCAGCATGAAGCAACAAAAAGTATAGTTAGGGAGAGAAACCAAGTCCTTAAGTCGATTACTCCTGGGCTGGCAAAAATACAACCTGGAAGTGTTTGATTTAGCCCTATCATAAGTTAATATTCACAGATTACTATTATATGTGCCCAATAACATGCATGTGCAAACAGTTGTCATAACAGGTAGCCAGATATATGGTTTGTTAAGTAACTGATTCATAATTTAGTTTTAATTATCTCAGAATGTGAAGAATTGAGTTACATGTACACGTACTTGTTCAGTGCATTAAAGCCATGTCTTCAGGGTGCAATTTGTCATTTTGATTCGTAGAATGAAAACAGGGCAATCAATGTTTCATACAATTTGTCGAATTCAATAAGTTGCACTGTGAATTCAGCTTATGAAATAGTGTTTGCTCTGTTTTTGTTCGACCATTTGATTTGACCAAGTCACACTGTCAATGTCTGGGTGAATGTGGCTTTATGATAAGACACTAACAAACAATAGAGACAGCTAGAGAATTGCTGACTTATACTGCCTGAGTTTTATCACCAGGCTGAAAATTATCCTGCTCCAATTTTATGCATCAGTGTTCAACTCAATACATTGTGCAATTATTGATCTCATCAAAAATTATATCACGACACTGGGACTTGTACATACAACTCCATTGCGTGATCTCATTTTTATCCCATCTTACAGAGACATCGCCTGATCTTGCTCCTATTCAAATGGTTAATGTACATGTAAGTACCAGTGTCAAGCGCATTTCATCGAATGATATTAAGTCAGACAAAGCACTGGCAAGTGAATAGGCGTGACTGCCTTTATGTAACTACATGCACATGTCAGCTTTTATATCAAGGATACAGGTGTGTATTTTAGGGCCTTATGGGTGTGGAATAGGACACATACAGAAGTAATTGTTATTACTTATTTTAATTTTGAAGCTTCATGAATAATTTGTCTTTGTGGTTAACAGAATGTAGAAAAAGTATTGAAAGGTTGGGGCTACAAGTGGTCATAAAGAGGAGCTGAGGGAAAAACTTGTCCCATGCAGTGTAAATAAAGATTGTGAGCATAAGGAATAGCTTTTGATTAGTTGCAGAGTTCTTTCAGTGTGTATACACCTGCAGGTTTTGTGGTAATCACGTCGTGCATGAGTTTCAGTCACCAGGCCCATATGAGACCAAGGCACTTCAGTTTGCAGGAGAAAGATTGAGGTATTTGTTGAGGCAGACCTTTGTATTACAGAAGTGGATTTAATATCTTCTTATGTGAGGATGGCACAGTGCATACATATACATGTAGTGTTAGAACTAGATGTCAAATGTCCAATGTCCAACCTTTAAAAGTTGTGAAGCTGAGTCGTGTTTCTATAGTTAAGGCTTGACACCGGACACTGGCTACATGTAGAGGTAACTTGTCATTTTAAATAACGAAACATGTACATACACTTGCAGCTTCAGTCGTTGACACCATATTGGCTGTTCATGCTTGTCAGTTTTTCTTTCTGACATTCTCAACTTTCATTCTTTGATTTATGCCATGAACAGGACTTTCATAGCTGAAATGTGACGAGCATTTCGCGAAAGGTCTGCATAAATATCACAGAGTTTCCTGAGCGTTTCATGAGAAGAGGTGCTTGTTGAGTGATTGCATGCATGTGAACATGTACAACCAAGCAGACATTGGGGAGATGGACTGGTAGTCACTCACAGCTCAGCGTGGCGCACAGCGTTGTGCAGGCTTGTGTACGTGTATGTTCTCCACAGCAGCATCATTAACAACTAGCAGCTCTTGATCCCACATCTACTTGCCACAAACTGTATCCTGTTCTGATTTCTTTTTTTTTTTTGACTTGAAGTCTGACCTACCCATGAGAGTTTACTTCCTGCACAAGCTATCCCTGCAAGCCTGAGGGATGTTTTTACAGAAGCTAAGGACTGATTGTTAGGGTGAACACTGTGGCCAGGGCCTTTACACCCGGCTGATTCACCACCTCACACGCACTTAGACAGATATATGTTATTGTGACACTTCTACCTGTACAGAGGGTGCCTTACCTGGCTAACTGCCCTGTTGTTTTGTCACAGACAGTGACATTACCTGTTCAGGATATCCTTTATCTGCCTTGTCTTATCGCTCAGTCTTAGACCTGGTAAGTACTAGTAAATCTGTTGTATATGCCACCAATGCATGGAATTGCTCCTTTACACGTAAATTCTGTAGATAAGAAAATGTGTTGTACTGTATCTACGTGTACAGTGTGCTTGTATTAACTGTATGGTAGCCTGTGAAAGTATTTGCATACTGCATGTTTATATAGGTATAGTTACAGTGGATAAGGTCTATACACATAGGAGCCTGTACATGTATCTTAGAACATCGAAATTGTTGGTATTTGTTTTATTATGTAAAATATTCAACACCTGAACTCAGTACATTTCAAAAACTTACACTTATGACTGGTGCATGTATACATGGTTTTAATCAAGAAATACTTGATGTACAGTGTACATGTAGGTATTGCAGCTACGTATGAAAGAAGGAATGTCTCTAAAGAAGTGCTTAGAGACATTATGTAAATGCTGTTATACAGCTAAGTCCTAGATCATAGACAGATATGTGCAGATATAGTCCTCCACATATTTTGTCTTTAGTTCAGTATATGCACTATGATTTCCAGTGAATGGCTTCTGACAAAGATTTGTCATTATAAATATATATACATGTACTGGCTGCCAACTGTGTCATTATCTACGATATGTTGTGAGAAATTGCCCAGTGAGAAAGTCATAAGATCAGGTTCAGTGTGTATGTACTTACATGTGTAGTCCCTCTGGAATTCTAGTAGCTGTCTAACAATGGTAATACATGTACAGTGTACTTGTTGGTTAAACATGTGTATATGTAGATGTCTGTCCAGGCTTCACTGCTGAGTATAACTTGCCAAAAAGGAAGCACATTTAGAAGTACATATACTTAAACACCTCCCTAGGAAAACTTGCATTAAGTATCAGCCAAGCACTTTGAATGGAGAACTTCAAGGAGATCTTCAATGTGGAGAAAATTTTTTTTTTTTGCACTCAAATGTGTGCGTTAGACTATTTGGACAGTACGTTAACCAGAGCTGTAATTTGTCATCAAAATTGTGTAAAACTGTTGGTGGTACTGGAGAAGGGAGAGAACTCCAGGGTAATTGTGAGAATGTCTATTGCTTTAGTTCAATGTAAATTCTTTGACCATAGTGATGGGGATGATCAGATAAGATTTGTGGTGCAAATCAAGTACTGCAGGATCATTAGATATGCATGGATTTAAATTAAGCATGTGTACAATGTAGAAAAAATCAGGAATCATGTAATGCTTGGAATAAAAAAGTAGGATTCTTAGCAGAAGTTCTATGACATATATTTGCCTGACTTGGGAAGTAACAATTGAGCTTGATCAAATTCTCATTATACGTGTAAGTGTAGGTAGGCAGGATGGATTATAGTGATAGAGCACAGTGAAGTTCTATATCAGCTATCTTAATCTTCATCAGCCGGGAAGACCAGCTCAGTCACAGTTACATACACTAGTAGTCTACATTTACAGAAGAGTACTTAGAGAGCTGCGTGAACATTATACAGGTCTTATTTTTACGTAGTGTATTATTTGCCACACATGTAATCGGTTGTTTACTCGCTGAAAAGCACTTTCTATGGCTGCTGGCTAAATTGTTTTATAACCACGCACACTGTTCATTTGAGAACTTTTTCCTTAATTTTTTAGTCGTCATCGCTTAGCGTAAATGCCATTGGGCATGTGTGTTTATTGGTGCATGTAGGAAGTCCCCAGTTTTTACATCAAGCCTTGCTTTCTGCTCTCTCTGATGTACACTATTGTACACTGCAATATATACAGTGTCAAATTCATTAAAATATTAAAAATGACATATAACTTATTGTTCATAGATGGGATATTTAAGCATTTTCATAGATGGGATATTTAAGCCTTTTCATAGATGGGATATTTAAGCCTTATTTCTTGTCAAGAACAATCATTCAAAAATTATTTGCTGTTCTTCGACGTCCACAACATAGTTTATGACTATTGTATTCATAGTAAATTTAAATTTAATACATCTTATGTATTCTATTACAAAAAACATGACGCTGTAAATGCATTTATTCATATTCTACATGTACTTGTGACTGTAAGTTTTGGCTAATTTTGTTAACCTTCCCACCTAACATAGAGGTTACATAAAGATTCTGTACGTAACTGAATTGGGCTGATAGTTATGTGAAGAGTACACAGTTTACACCAGAATTTGAAAAATTCTGATGATAGGATCTGCTAACATGACGTTAGAGAGCCCTACGTTACGAATTAATGTACTTGTTCATGTATAGGCGCAGTTCTTTCACCCACTCAGTGTTACACATTATACATGTATGCATATTTAATGCATTTGGTTCAAAAAATATCCATGTTGAATTGAAATCAATGGTACAATCGGGAAATTATAGAGTATTAGTTTTCATGACACTGTAAACACATAGTATTCAGCAGTACATGTGGAGTTCTGGGACTGGTGACAATCTCATGTTCATGCTACAGTTGATGTCATGAATTGTGGCCGGCCTCTGAACAGATGTGTCTGAACAAATGAGCTGTTAGTTTGATTTGAGAGGATGAGAATATAATTATGTACATGTATACCTATCCAACTGGCTAAGTAAAGGCAGTATAATTGTCCTTAGACAAACAACAGACTGAAATGATGCACGTAAACATCGTGAATCGATGGAAGCTGTACATGGATTGAATCCTTATGTCCTGTATTCACCCTTAAGTTGTAGTTCATATGGTGAGTAGTGTATCATTAGACATCTAAACCCAGTTTAATATTACAGTGTTTTTGGTGTACAGAGAATATTTGTGGTATGTATAAGATGTATATTTTTGATAAGAGGCAACTAGGACCCAGCCAGAGGACTTCCATTCATATATAAGCTTATGTTTAATTGTGTGTATGTGTATGTGTCACTAATGGCACAATACTGTTTGTTCAATACTGCCTCAACAGTTCTACACAGATGTAGTTCCGAGTTCATGTGCTAGTATCGTTTATCCGTTTGTCTTACTTCTTTTTATACATGCTACTTTTCATATAGACAATGTTGTCTGAAATAAAGCATTATTATATGTTCCTCTTACACGCCTGATTGACATTGGGGGTTTTGACATGTCTTACCGGGTTAATTAATATGTATACGAGAGAAAGGAGCATGCAGCCATGTTTTATTCAGGCCTGTTCCAAAAATACACTTGTGTGTTTAAATGCAGTCAGACTTGTCGTATCATGTGGATTAGGTTTTGTGGTGCAAGAGGCTAGCTGGGCGCACTGGCCTGAAGCCCAATGACAGCCTGCGTACATGGAGGACCTGCATGCACATTATCAGTACTTATCTAAAAGTTAGACCAGTATTTGCCCAGGTAATCTACATGGTTATCACAGGCTAACTGATGTGTCAGTAAACCCGGAGATAACAGGTGTGTGTGGTCAGGCCATGCTGACAACATATAAACGCTTAGCATTAGCTGACAGTTTCAGACTACGTACGCCTTTACTGGACGGGCATAACGTTGTGCGGATTACTGTTCGCTGGACAGGCTCGCAGACTGGTGCATGTGTGAAGCAGCTGATTGTGAAAGTGGCTGTAGGGGGTGAGACTGTCCTAGACATGTTGTCAAGACTGGCTAGGTGCCAACAGCCTTCTCACAGACAGGATTGTCCTTAACCACTGCTTTGTATTTACACCTGGTCGGGTCCATGTCCACTTGCTGTCTGCCTGTGCAGGAGAAGTCTGGCAGCTTTCCTGGCTGCCCCTTATCAGCTGACTTCAGAGTTAAACTGAGGGATTACCTGGGTTATTTGACCAAGAGCTGTCATTGAGGCAGCTATGGCTTTCAGTGGTCAGTGGATATCCCTGGTGTTTGGGCCTTCACATGTATACCATGTTACACTGGGCTCTGCCTGACAGCGGGTCCGTCTGTATGTATGTAAGATAGCCAGTGATAGGCTGCTCCAAGGAATGACATCATGGATATGGTTAAAGTGGCCAAAGATTACTTTGTAAGTAGTCAGAACACTCTGCTTCTTCCCAACAGGGACTTTGGACAGAGGAAGTACATCCACATCGGCAGTAACGGTGGCCCAAGTGGGGGAGGGTCCAAACTGATCGGCTCTGGTAACACTTCCTCACGCCACAGTCCTGCTGGTAAATCCTCTGTCCTGTCACCCGGCTCTTCCGCCAAACAAGGCTTCTCAGGATCATTGGCAGCCTCTGCACGTACTCCAGGGGGATCTACTAGTCGCCCCACTGCCTTCGCCAAGTGGGTACAGAGTCACCAAAGTTCCCAGAAAGACACAGCCTCGGCCCAAGGTTCCGGCATGAAGTCCTGTGAGTATATTTATTTGCACCTTTGTATACAGTACCAGATGTACATATGTACACCAGATGCACATAACTATGTGCAGACCCAACCTCAAGGTTTTGACATACATGTATACCTACGATAGAAAAAAAGTAGCACTGGTATGTGTAGACAGCAGTGAAAGTCATACATTTTGATAAAAACCATATCGCTGTTGCTATTAGAGGTGTTAAAATTGTACATGTATCCGGAGTTCCTATTCTACATTGTTAAAATCTGTTGTCATAGAATCTCTTCAACCAGCATGTTTTATAGTAGAAAATTTACAGATCAAAACTGATATACTAGTACATGTAAATAGTGCATCTAAGACCCTGAAAGATTCCAAACCTAAATGTAGGTCGCTGATACCATTTGTGGTGCATATGGTGTTCTCAGTTAGAAGAATGTCCAAAGTTTGCTGTCATGTGATATCGCATACAGGATGTCCATGTGATATCGCATACAGGATGCACGTGCTTCTGAATCCCTGATATCGTAGACCTCAAATGTTGTCCCGCTGACTTAAGATATGTTGATGTCAAACTCCAACTGTCTCTCTGTACTGCTGGTATACGTGTACATGTTTAGTGTATGGCACGGTTCTGCTCAAGTGTCATGTACATGTTTAGTGTATGGCACGGTTCTGCTCAAGTGGCATGTACATGTTTAGCGTGAGTTGCGTGTACATGTTAAGTGTATGGCACAGTTCTGGTCTAGTGGGATGTACATGTTTAGTGTATGGCACGGTCCTGTTCAAGTGGGAGGTACATGTTTAGTGTATGGCACGGTCCTTTTCAAGTGGTATGTACATGGTAAGTGTATGGCACAGTCCTGCTCAAGTGGCATGTACATGTATTTCCACACGGTGTGTACACATATCAGGAATATGTAACAAAGAAGCTGTGGAGATAAGGCAAAAGTTTATTAGAGCTTTAGGAAAAGGAGTGTTAATTCTAATCAAACCTTGGCTAAACAAGAAAGTAACAGATTTCACATCAAACATTAAATCAAGGAGAATCATCACTACAAAATTACACATCTTAGTACATATTGTTTGTGCTATTAAAAGGCCTACTTATGGATCATACATGTAAGATGTTATTTGGCCTTGAACCAGATAGCTGATCAAAGACATGAGAGGTGCTCTGAAATGAAACCAACATACTCTCTCCTGTCTTACATTAGTATTGAAGCGGCAAGTTCAAATCAAGTTGTTGCTGTTTTTCCTTCTATGTGCAGTATAGTGTTAGTTTTCTTACACCAGTCCTGAATCCTTCATGCATGTACATGTGCAGTGTGCAAAGCTTTAACTGGCCATATGATTGATGTATTAGTGAAAATAAAGTCACTAAAGCTAAGAGTCAAGGGAATCAGTGAGTTATTCGATATTAGATGTCAGAAAGGGCAATGTGAATTTTATTATGATTGTTATGAAAATCACTTAAAATCTTCTTTGTATGCTGTATCATGCAAAACACCTGGTGTCTCATTATTGGACATTAATATGGTAAGAACTTTGGGTCATGAAGACAGTAATTATTTTCACTGATCATTTAGTTAAGGTTCAAAAAAATTATTAAAGGTTAAGTTACTGTTTTAAAAAAAGCAGTGGAATAAATTATTATTACAATTTTATTAAAATGAAGGTAGGAATATAGGGGAGGTGGGAAGATTTATTCTAATCCCTGAACCTTTTCGCATTTGAAAGATCAGTGTGCAGTGCCATTGATGTACTTTTTTATTTTGAGTTTGGAGACAAAGCTACATTGATTTCGTTGGCCAATTTGAAGGCTTCACGAAAAGTAAAATTTTATCAGTCTGTGCTGAATAATGCCAAGAATGTAGGCAAATAAGACTTTAACATATTAGACATTGCAAAACAGGTTGTCTGTTACATGTGCCTTTCTATATATGTACATGTGTGTAGCGCGGGCGTCTCGTATAAAAGTCTTGTTAGTGTGCTGAATAAAAGAGGTCTGAGGAAAAGCCGATCTTCGGTTTGGTGCTTTATATAAGCTGCAGTCTGGCCTAGTCTGTGACACCTGGGTCAGGTACATGTACATATATGCTATCTCAGGCCTTCATTTTGCTGTAATTAATGTTACCTCCCAAGCAGCATAGCTGTTTGAGAAGTGGTTTGCAAAAGCACACAGATAATGAGTAAAAAATGAGTGTGAACTGTTTGATGTTTTTAATTCATTGACTCAGGACTGCTGCTTGAGTATTAACAAGGACAGCCCTATTAATCAGCCACAGGGGCCTCCCTGCCCGAGTTCGTTTGCATGGTAGCCCAGCACAGCTGCTCAGGTGCCTCTCACCAGGGTGGTCGCTGTGAGTTAAAGTCCAGCTCATGCTGGCTTCCTGTCTGGTCGTGTTTGGGAAGGTCTGCCAGTAACATGCAGATGGTCGTGAGTTTCCTGCAAGCTCCACCTGGCTCCCTTCCACCGTAATGTAGGCTGCCGTTGTATAAGTTAAATATTCTTGAGTATGGCAGAAAACAGCAATGAAATAAAGAAAAATATTGAGTAAGCTACATGCACATTTGTACATAATCAGCACTGAAATAACCATGTAAGAAAAGAGAAATTGTATTCCTGTTACAATTACATAAACACTGTATATTGACTGAAAAGAGCAGACCAGATGTCCTAAACATAGAAGAAATAGGGCAGGAGGAAAATTTCACATGCCTCAAACATTAGTCAAACTTAATCACACATGCATTAAACATCATTCAATAAATAAATAACACTTTCGAAAAGCCAAAAAGTAAAAGAAATATTGTAGTTCAGATATTTTGTTCTAATCATCAGTGAAATAAATAAACATCAGCCCAATAAACACCAATTAAAATAAATAAACACCAGTCAAATAAATAAATGCCCCTTACATAAAGACAAAAATAAATATTGCAATAAAGGTTAGACCTGGAGCTGCTATGTTAATACATGTATCACGCTGTTGTAATAGAGAAAACTCTGAAAATGAGGTGCATCAAAGTGGTCACAGAATGTATCTTCCAATGCTGACATGTTTCTTGTTTGTTCACTTACAGAGAATATTACAGAGGAATAGTGTAAACCATATGTTTATTCTTGTCATATTGTTGCATCTTTCAGTGAACAAGCAGTGGGTCCACCCACCAGACTCCCTGGTTAAAGGTCACATTGTCTACAATGTCAAGGTCAGTTTGGGTTCCTCTGTCATTGTCAGGTATCTTGTGCAAAAGCATTCTTTTACTGGATCAAACTTGTAACAGCTTATTATCGGTTTAAGAAAATACATTATTGTGTGCATTTGCTTCATTTCATGTGAACTTAAGTTTAAACAAGAATCCTTGATTCCTCCTCTCATGGAAAATATCTTAATTATATGAATTCTCATTTCATAATTTGCCTTTAATGGTTTTCTTGGCAAAGTAATAATGTGGTTTTTCACTTTCCTATACTTGCACATATACATGCATTTCTTTTTCATTGTTTTAAGTTTACTATCTATGTGGTAAGAACATCTGTTGTCAGTTCATGTGTTAATACCTTTGTGGGTTTTTATATCTGTACTACAGCATATGAGTGCATTACATGTAACATTTCTGCTTGGTGGGTGATCTGCCCATTTCATTGGAATACAGATCAATAAAGGGTGCCAGGATCTCCTAACATAATAATCCACATATAATTTATAGCACAAGGAGTACATACCATGAATTCGTGAATCCATGTACATGTAGAATGTGGTTCATGATTTCAGTTTTTGGGAGAAACAGAGGTTGAACAGCCAAAGGGCACGGATGTTGTCAGAGATGCCATCAGGAAAATGAAGGTCAGTGACCATGGATACCTCAAGGGACAACAGGCCATGAAACACAGTACTCCTACAGTTTACATAGTATTGTGTACACAGTCTTGTGTGTTTTTGTACTTGTATGTAGGTATCACCATAGTGTACACATGAACAGATTATGATGATTGAATCTTTGATCATTTCTCCGATTTTAGCACTGCTAGATTTGGCTCAAAACATTTTAGTAAAAATATTTGAAGGACATATTTGACCTGTTCAAGCCCTCTCAGAAGTGAGGAATGAGAAAATGACGTCGTAAAGCAGATATTTCGTGCTAGAGCAAAAACTGTGCCTGCAATGTGTTATCAGATTAAGTTTTACTTGTATATAATAATCAGTGTAAGTCTTTTTTACCTTGTTAGTTGCATTACATCAGAACTAATCATCATTCTGGAACAAATGAGTGCATCTGCACTTGTACAGGAACTTTGACCACACTCACAAGCTATATTTTGGACACCATGTGTACAGAGTAATTAGATTACAATCATTTTAATTAGCCTTTCCAGAATAAACCTGGTAAGTTATATTTGCTGACCAACATGTGCAGTGCAAAAATGCATGATTTAAATACGTTCTTTTCATCTTTGTGCTCCCAAGTTATGACCCAAGTCATAGAACTCTTATCAGCTGCAATGTACATAGAACCCAGACTTCTGAAGCATTGAGTAATAGAAGAGTTTGTAATAGAACTAATTTTCTATTTGATATAAACTGTACTTTTTATTCTTTAGTACCTTTTGGAACTTGAAGCTACATGTACTTGTACATAACAGACTGATTTCCGGTATATGAATTTGTTTTAAGTACTGAACTGTTACAGTCCATTTGGTTATAATTGTAGTTTTCCCGACACATTCGTAAAGCCGAAGGGCAAAAGCCTCCGAAGGTTGAACTTACCATCTCTGCAGATGGGGTTACTATACAAGACCCTAAAAACAAGGTCAGTCATTAGTGTACAATGGTAAACCTACTTCATTTTTTTGCTGTATTAAAGAGGCTGCACTTGTAATGAAATGAAATTTTCTCTTTTTACCAAGGCCTCACTATTGAAAAAGTTAATAAAGCTATGCGGCTTTTACATTTTATGAACTTTATTAATGCTGGTAATAATTATAGTTGATGAAAAAGATGAAGATGCAATTAACTGTCAGCATGCTTTTTTTGTATGCAGGTGACCATGCACCAGTACCCCTTACATAGAATATCCTACTGTGCTGATGACAAGGCAGACAAGAGGATGTTCACATTTATTGCCAAGGCCGCAGACAGCAGCAAGCACTTCTGTTACGTCTTTGACAGTGAAAAATGTGTAAGTAGATGCAAGCTACAGGATGTTTATACAGTTTTCTGGTTTATTCATTAAATTGAAAGTAAATTATGGATAATTTCATGGAATTTTTCTTCAGGTACTGACTCTGCCGTACTAAAGTAGTGAAAAGTCGTGTGAATTTATGAATGCTCAACAAATACTAACGTAAAATTTCTGAATATTGTTCTAATTGCCTTTCTGTACTCATTTTGTACAACAGGATGATTTGTTGGTGAAAAATTCCATGAAATTATCGCTGATTTACTGCATACAAGCCCATGAGTTTTTGTGTTGAATCATAATGTACTACACATATAGTATGTAATATTAGTTTTCATGCAGTTTACTTTATCAGTGTGAAATCATTGTATTAAAACCAATCAGATCTCCATCGTCTTCATGTGTCAAAACAGGCTGGCTTCCTCTCAGGTTGTACATGGGAAAGTCAGCCAGGACCCTGTGAATTTCCCCTGGGCTCTGCCCAGTTTCATCCCACTATAATGCTGGCCGCTGTTATATAAGTGAAACATTCTTGAGCACTGGTATGGCGTAAAGAATGCATAAATCATTCAGTATCAAGGGAGGTAATTTCTACCAAGCAACCAAATTGATGATAGAATATGATGAAGCTTTACAGCCTTAAAAGAAAAGACAACACTAGACCAAATGTATATATCTATCGATAAAGCATCCTATTCATAGTTCAAAAAACCTCCGTTTTTAATTTTGTGATGTATGATAACTGAGATATCACAGTTCATAGTAAGCAGAAATGTCCACATGGGGAAAATGGAACGGTCTTCCACACTCTTAGATTTAACCAATCAAGGGTGAGATATTTCTGTCACCAGAGAAGACATCTGTTTCTGCTGTGATGTCAGCAGTACTTAATTCACCTTTTTGCCACATGGAAGTAATGGTAAATCAGCTGTTTTCCTTGTGATTACGAGATAATTGTGATATACTTTAAATCATTTTCAATGAGAATGTGTTAGTGGAATATGTCTGGGGTTATTCCCCAAGGCCTCAACGAGGATGCCGCAATGTGTGGCCTTTTATTGTAAAAATAAAGAGGACCATACTTCGCACACAAAAGATTGTCTCGCCCCTAATACTGAAGAGCGTAGGGTACAGATGACATGATGTGTTTCCAATTTCTCTGAAATGGCATATCCTATGGCCTCATAAGAATTCCAGATTAAAAAGCGATTTATACAGTTACCAAGCACGCCATAAAAACATGCCTAGGCCCCTTTAGGTCTGTATGGACTTTGGTTATATTTTTTGTTGTCTTTTCTTTTAAGAGAAAGAATGACTTATTTTGCTGATATGATGTATAATATCTTTACATGTATAAGTTCTTGGTTCAGTTGTCGTTAATTCACAGAATGTATAAGTTTTATATTATTTTCTTAAGTGTGTCAAAAATGCACATGCACTTAATCATTATAAAAGGAGATACCTTCTACAAAAGTACCTGAAATAAGATTTATTTATTTATTTATTTGATTGGTGTTTTACACTGTGCTCAAGAAAATTTCACTTGCATGACAGCGAACAGCATTATGGTGGGAGGAAACTGGGCAGAGCCCGGGGAAAACCCACGACCATCTGCAGGTTGCTGGCAGACCTTCAAATGCACTGCCAGAGAGGAAGCTGGCATGAGCTGGACTTGAACTCACATCTACCCCATTGGTGCATGGCTTCGGGGTCATTGCGCTGCACTAGTTCGCTAACCAACTAAGCCACAGAGGCCCCTGCATGAAGTAAGAGTTTAGGAACAAAACCTTAAAATAATGTCACCATGAGCTTCTTGAACATGCCATTTGTGGGAACGGATTCATTTGAAGATTTTTGACCAGTGTTCTATTTAATTGAGACTCGCCTAAGAAGGAAATCTGGGCAAAATTTGTTGTATTCTACATGTTGTGACATTTTAGGCAGAAGAGATCACCTTGACTGTGGGACAAGCTTTTGACTTGGCTTATCGACGCTTCTTAGAGAGCTCAGGAAAGGATATGGATCAGAAAAAACAACATTTGCTCTTACAGAAAAAGGTAGCTGACATTGGCATGTAAAGCAAAGCTGACATTATCTGCACTGTCTCCATGTGTCAAAAGTGCATATGGCCACACACCACAATTAATTTCCCATTTACTTACATGTTAATGTTTAGCTTCACAGCACTGTCCATAAATCTTCAAGCCCTAAACCCTCTGGGACTCATATTCCCTGTCCCCTGAGAAAACTCCAGTCAAATTCCTGATGCCTGGGCATGACCGATGAAATTTTTTGCAAATTTCACAAACAGCTGACACAAACCCACCCAGTAAAAGATCAGTGAGCCCTGATATATCACTACTCTTGCCTTTTGTGCATTTGCCTCTATTTCCTGAAAAACACTCAAATTTATACCTGGAATGAAACTTAGGAGCCGGTCCTACAAAATGATACCACCCAACAAGCAGAAAAAACGTAGCCTGGGCGAACAAAAGAAAATATCTCTAAAAGTAGAAAGGAACTAGTTTCGTCCCTCCCAACACGGAAGCATCAGTTTTGGTGTGTAGCCATATGCACTTGATATTCAGCATCAAGGGAGACAACTTTTACCGAAACTACAAAATTTGAATTCAAGCCACCAGCCCAATGTGACCAACATAAATGCACAGCGATCACAACCCTGGTTGGGTTGGCTAACCAGGGTTAAATCACCTAACTGTTTGTGTTGAAATGGTTTTGTGAATTCTCACAGCAGTCATCTCTCAGCCGCAGTTGTGAAGTAAACAGGGAAAATAATGGATGCCACATGTTTTGTCACTGTCAAATTATTGACTTACACAAAGAGTCTACACGTTATGCTTTTTATATCAAATTTTTAAAACATTTTCTGTTTTATTCAGTGATGACAGCTCTTCTCTGTCATCTTTGTTTTTATAATTAATCCAAAGGCCATGTGCTTTTTATCCTGAGTATAGGTGATATCAGTACTATTCTGTTGTCAACAATAAACTGTAGAAAAAGTACAGCATCTATCTGTGTGTTTATGGTATTTTGTGACAAGCAGTGCAAGCCTGCAAATAGGTGCCTGATATTTTTGAAAACATCCCTTCTTGATGAAATGGTGTGACCATGCTGTGCATGTTAGACATACTGGACAGAGGTCTGTTGGGTCATTCTACTTTTACCAAAGGGATGTTTTCAAAAATGTCATGCACCTATTTGCAGGCCTGCAACGGATGCATTATTTTGTGAATGAATGATTATGGTTAAGTGCCACTTTTGAAATGTTGCAGCCAATGGAAACATTGTACTGTGAAAATTCTGTAATTATTCTTCCCTCTTGATAAGACTGGGATATACTAGTATTTAGCACTCGCCTTTCTCTGGGGATGTGAGCCCGTGGGTCTAATGTGCTTGACAATATTTCTTGAAAACTGCCCAGAGAAGAATCATGAAACTGACAGGTTACCTGGAATATGCAAGCTCTCAGGTCAAGTTGGAAAACTAACCCAATCTGTGTATGGGTTTTGAATATTTAATGAATTCCATGATTCTCATTGGTGGTTGGTTTCTGTGCAATAACTGCTCAAAATAATGTCCCATTTTTCATAAATTTTTTGTGCAGGCTTCTCTTTCGTAACCTTAGATTATGGTTGAAAACCAACTGGGTCAGTGCCTAAGATTTGCATATTTAATGATTTCCTTGATTCTGATTGGAATCAGTTTTCTGTAATTTGCACAGGTCTTGAAATACCTACAATCTTCGATTGTTATTGATCGTGGTATACATATTGATCATGTCCACAGATAAGTTCATAAAGTTTCATATATTTTTTCAACATTGCACTTTCACAGAAGCTTTAAGTTTTTCTTGTGCCTTCAAGAATTTGTGTACATACTTGCTATCTGGTTGGAGTGGTTTTTGGCAATGTATTTGTTTAAAAGTTCTCAGATATTTTTCATGCAGCATTTGTTGCATTTTATCATGCTAACATTTTGTTTCCTTTAGGTCCAAACTCTTCAACAGGAGAATGAACAGCTGAAGAAAAGAATAACAGAGATATCAAAGTTGAAGGACAAATCAGATCTTGAGCAGTATAAACAGGCCAATGATGTGAGTTTCATGGAAACATTCCCAATGTTTGATTGTCTCGATAAAGCAATGAATCTTCTTGAAAGTTAATTCAGAACATAAGAATTGTACATTAGTATACATAAGTGGCTTGCAGAACAAAGCAAGAACAAAGCAAGAATTCTTTAGCTTGCCAGTGTGGTATTGTGAGCCAGTTCAAGTCCAGCTCATGCTGACTTCCTCTCCAGTCGTATTGGGACAGTCAGCCAGCAACTTGCAGATAGATGTGGGTCAGCCCTGGGCTGACTGCCATCATAGAAGTGAAATATTCTTGAGGACAGCATAAAACATCAATCAAATAAATAAATAAAGGTTTATGACCTGGAGTAGTGCTTTAACAACAGTGCCTCTATAAGGTAGAGAAAAAGCAGAGAATAGTTGTGCGGGAAGAAATGATAGACATCACCCAGTAATGTTTCTGTTGATTGTGTCTAATTTTTATATGTTTTTAAACATGTCAAGTCAATTTTGTGAGACTGTGCTAATGAGTCTGAGACAGCAGTATCTTCTATACCCAGCAGACAAAAGGAAGTGTACTTCTCAGATTGACAGCCCTGCAAAAATCATCTGGTAGGTTTATTTGAGGGTACAATTCAAGGCATAAATTAAGGAGCAAAATTGTAATATTTATAAGTGAATAGTTTTTTCAAAGAAAGTAAAGAGAAAGATATATATATTTTTCAGATAACAGACTTGACTGCCATTTCAAGTACCAACAACAACAACAATTCTACAAGTATCAACAATTCCCGCCTTCCGCAGTCTCCAGTAAGTCCCCAGGTAATTGAGACAATTTGAAGGTTACTTTCTTCAGATGGCAGTAGTTTTGACAATTAGATCTGCGTTTATAATTTACTCTATATTGTACTTAGAACAAGCCTAGCTAATGTTATGCTCTGAGGGTTAGTGTCTGTGCCCATATACTTGTGATCACATCTTATAAAGTACTGTACTGAGTTCAAGTCTTGCATACAAGTAAAGCGAAATAATGTGTTATCTCCTACATGCATACTAATTATAGCACTGGTACTGTAAATTACAAGATTCAGGTCTTACAATCTTTGCAATGTTGTTAACCACACTGAGATAAATGTTAAGGGTGGTATCTCAAATTTCTGCATGTATTGAGATCAGTTTTTGCACACAAGTAAAGCACAAAAACACAACAATGATGTTCCATCATCACTACTCTATGTCAATTAATTATCGTAAATTACAAAATTCATGATTTGGTGTCATGTAGTACAATTCATGTTAAAATATTAAAATGTGAAGGGTGCAAACTCAAGAAGCACAGCATGTGTTTGGCTCAGGTTTTGTGTACATGTAAAGCACAGGAACAAGACAGGAGTTTTTCATTGTTGATGCTGTGCATATATGTTAATTAATGTAAATCGTTAGGTAAATGTTGAAGTACTTCATGTAACAAGCTGAAGTATTACATTCATGTGTCTTCAGCAGGCCTTGCTATCAAATTTAAGGTTCCTCATTACATAGTCTGCAAAAGTGTTGAAAGTATCCCCTCTGCATACTAAAGGTATTATGCATTGGTGTCCAACCTTGCCTTGGTGAAGAAGGCAGATAAAAATAACACCAGCAAGACTCTAACTTCCTGGGTGGAAATATTTATTATATTACCTTATGGAACTGATAAGATTAATCACTAATTCATGTCTGTAAAACAATTTAATTTTGTTTACTTTAAGATGAAAAAAAGAGGTTCACAATGAAAAATAACTGTCTTCTAACTTGTACATGATTGTTTTTCACTTTTAGACTTCATCATCTGCACAACCAGCAGTAGGAAGAAAGCTGGAAAACTTGGTGTTTGATGACAACTTCACTGATGCACAAACCAATGGAACAAGCCACCAACATTCTCCAGCTCCACTGAGTAAGCAATCAAATTATCCATACTCCAGTATGTATGTTCTTCTGACAGTCCTGTGACATTCTTAGTGCGTTTTTATGTTTGTTCAATGCTCTTTTTATGTTTGTTCAGTGCTCTTTTTATGTTTGTTCAGTGTTAGGTGACCAGAAAGAGTAAATAGTGTCATACATATATGGCTGTGAAGTAGCTTTGTAGGTACATGTATTAAAATTTTATTTTTCTAATATGTTTGTTAAAATATAATATTGATATTGCTTTGGGAATTTTCTTGTATCTACATATTAACATATATTGATATAAGTTATATTTGTAGTAAATGCAAATATTTTCATAAATTGATTTTGCACTGTTCAGATGTACCTAGCCATAATTTAAGTACAAAGTAGATACATTTTGGTATAAATAATAGCATAGGCTTTATGATATTATTCTCTATGTTTAAAATGTATGTTTTGGTGTCTTGCTGGCTCATTCAGCAGAAGTTTGTCTTGCCACAACCAATGTGACTATTGACCAGTGTGGCTCAAATCCAAGTTCTCGCCATTGGGACTGAGGATACTGTGTTTTTATTCCTGGCATTGGGCTCCATTTTTGAAAAGCTGCCAATAAAAAAGTCACAAAGCCTGGTTTCCAAATAGCCTTAGAATTGCACATGGAACAAAAATGATTGATATATCAACGAAGGAAAATGAATGTGATCTGCACAAATTATTCCCAACATGGCAGCTCCCAATATATTGACAACAACATATCAAGATTCTACATCACATGATCCTTGCACTTGATCGAGAGACCGTACCAATTGACCTCTGACAGGAGTCTGATGGAGCAAAATTGCTTGTGTGTATTTTAAAGCTGATATCTCGACGTAGGCCTGGTGAAGGAGGTAGAGTTAGTTCTATTTTAGAATGCTGTCAGAAATGTGCAATACATTAGGCTTATGTGTGTGGTAATATTTTTCAGTATCACCTCCTCCAGCGTCGGGTAAGCTACGAGCGCAGAGTACGGGCAGTATTCAGTCACCCCTCTCCCCACCGGCTTCAACAAATCCTTTTCATCGTATGCCACCTGCGGGTATGTATACTTCATTGTTTTTGTTTTTTACAATTCTTTCTTAGCTCCCTTTTCATGTAGTAATGGAGGTAGATGATAACAGTTAAATAAACATCCAAGATTTATGAACAGGCCTTGTTGTTCATTAGTTTATTTCAAATGTTTATTAGAGTTAAATGAGATTAGACAAAAGATGTTTACTGAAAACATACAAAATGATTTACTTAAGTGATAAACTGTGTTGACATTACACATATTATGCATGTTTATGTCACAAAATGTATCATAAGCATACACCATTTAGGCCGTACGCTATTCTCTGAAAGACGCTTAGAAAAGAACTTCCGCCCTTATGAGAGCGGGTCTACATGGTATTGAAATGAATCCATGCTAGTTTGGCCAAAGGAGATGTAACAAAAAGGTCTCCGCACAAAAGTGGCACAATAAGAAGAATATGCTCATTATAATATGGACATTTTTTTGTTGGCGGAGTAACATGTAAGCCTCCCCCCCCCAAAAACATCGTATATCAATCCGCGTGTTACTAAAAATAGTAACGAAATGGAGTCTACTTGTATAGCCTTGATGATGCCTAAAAATTGTGATAATTTTTGCGACATGGATGTGCAAACGAAATGCAGACTATCGTGAGGGTTATATAATGTAACCCATGACTTATCCTTACTTTGATTTACCTCTACGTATATACCTTGTTCCATTTAAAGCATCCTGCTTCTTTAAACTGGTAAACTTTCTAAATATCATTCTGGTATGCATCTCCGATAAATACAACTCCAAGAATATTCCCAGGTACATGTTTAAACTAGCATTAGATCTGAAAGCTAGAAGGCGTACTGGTAATAAGTCTGTTCTCGCTTTTCAAGCTCCAGCAATACACTAGCAAATTTCTTAAACAGTATTGTGTTTAATGAATATTAAACCCATCCCATGAATAATGTTTATAGTGACATATCAATTCAACAGTTTATCTTAGATTCAGACTCATAAGTATATGTATTAATGACACCAGCCTAGCAGGCACCATTTGTGACAACAGCTAGCCATGTAAGTGTAAACTGGTACCTAAAGCAGGAAATGCATGTACACTGTAATAAAAGAAAATATTTTATTTACTGATATGAACAAAGAGATTAGATTTGAATATTTTATACAGATGCTTAATGCATTGTTTGTTGCAAAGTCATTAAGTCTGGCATATGTTCAGCAGTGAATGTAACGGATGTTATTAGCTGCAATACACCTGAATATTTATAAAACAACATCCCCCTGACCTATTCTCTTTTTTCATTTAAAGTAATAAGTTATTGCTAATGCTGACTGATATATTTACATACATTGGATATTGGGCTAACAAGATGTGGACATATATGCATATATTTCACAAGTGAGAAAGTTTGTCAGTAATTTGCCATGGTTCACCTATGGCACTCTGGTTTTCTCCACCCATAAAACTGACTGTCATCATGTAAGTGGAAAATTCTTGAGTTTGGACCTAATGAACAGGTAAATATAAACAGTATATAGCCATGGTTATGTAGAAATAGTTTACTATTTATGTAAATAAATTTAAGAGGATATAACTTTCGTATCAGCTTAAATTTTAAGAAAAATACTTAAATTAATTTTCATTAGTTTTCTTAATGCATACTTATTTCATTTGAAAGATACTGTTCAGATACACAAAAGATCAGTGATTTACCTAGGACACTGTGGGTTTCTAGACCCATAAAACTGATCACCATGGTGGAAGTGAAAACATTCTTGAATTTGGCCTTAAT